>PVIJ01000232.1:0-17580 GCA_004024925.1 Scalopus aquaticus | reverse complement strand
GAACTCTGTTTAAATCTTTGTTAACTAGGCTAGATTTCTAGAGTGGAACTTCTGGGCCAAAGGATGTATACGTTTAAAATTTTGATACTATAAACAAATTGTCTCCTCAAAAGTTTTTTTTTCAACCAATATGTAACCTCAATTGTCTGTGAGAATTTTGGTTGCCCTACTTTAGTTTTTCTATCATCTTTGTGACTTCCCATCAGTTAACACCATGCCTTTCACACGAGTACATATTTAAATGTGTATAAAGGATGTATCTAAAAGTGCTTGAATTTTTTGTGTATTGAATTTCCATTGTTCTTTGGGATCTTCTCCATTCCCTCCCAGATGTGTCTAAGAGATATATGTGCTGTGTCATTCCTTGGCTTTGTAGTTCTGTAGGAAGACCTGCAAATGACCATGGTCCTGTGCCTTTATTTTAATCTTCACGATATTGTATTGTGAATATCTTGATTCAGCACCGCAGACAGCACACACACATCTTTATCTTAGAGGCAAATTTAGGACTGGGTGTGAGAAGGCAACTTGAACAAACACTCAAAAACTCAGAAGAAATCTGAAAACTTGAGGGCTAAACTGGACTTTGGGGAGTCATTGTCCCCCGAGAGTATTTTATTTATAGTAATTATTTGGGATACAAGAATATAGTTCGGAAAGACTTTTCAAGGAAATGACACTTGATTCTTGTTTATATTATACCATGTTTCACAGTAGTCAGAGGGAGGAAAATCTTCAGAATCTGTGAATGGGCACCATATGGGTTATGCCCACGAGACCAGACCTAGAACAAAACTTTTTATGGAATCAGAATGGCCTGGGACACCAGACTTTGAGGGTACCTTCTTAATTCAGGGGTCTTCTTTTCAGTGGAGTTACTCCTGGGTGAGGGACCAGGGTAATACCTCTAACCTATCCTTTCTGCCAGTTCCCCTGATTTCTCCAAGGCTATGTCCATAGTCCAGAGTGGGGGTTGCCATTGTTGGGACTGAACACCTGTGTCAGTTCTGGGCTACCATCCCCCCTACTGTTAATGGCCCTCACAGTTGCCTCGCTGCTCACATCTCTGGGCTCAACTGTGAGTCTGGGTCCTGATGAGAATGTGGACAGGGCAGTCAGGGCAAAGGGGGCTGGCCCTCCATATGCAGACTCTAGAGCATCAGCTCGGCTCAAGATTGGTGGCTCCCAGCAGTAAAGTTGTGATTTCTGTAGTGCTGGTGCTAGGGGCACTGGGGACATTTCCTTAGAATGTTCATTGATATGGGGCAAGTGAAAGAATTTCATGATGATTATTTTGGTGCCATTTACATGCAAACCCACTGGGGTCAGTAACAAAACACAAAAACAAACTCATGTTGGTTTTTGGTAGGTCCTGCCAAGGAATTATCAATGCTCACCTTTATGTAGATTAACTATTAGATGGGTTAATTGGTGCCTTTAGAAAGTTTATGTTGGAAGAATCTGGAATGGGAGAGATGAATAAATTTAGACCAGGGCTGACATAGAGGAATTTTTCAGTGAGAATTTTATATGGCAATATGAAATTCCTATCTGGGCAAGGAAATTCAAGAACTCAAGCAAGAATTTGAAATTCAATCAACTTCCAGAAGTAGTCCAATTTATTTACTCAGAATAGTTTTGTCATACTTTTTTCATAAAGGAAATTCCTTGTTTCTTCCTTTTATCATATTAAGTGTCCTTTTATTATTCAGTTCTGTCCCTGTTAATAAATAAATAAATTTAGTGATTAATATGAATGGTAGAATTCATGGGTCCTTTCTTTACATCTTAGCAGAACTTCAGGTCTGTTTTCATACTGATATCTCTCCTGGCCATGCATTTATCCATAGGATATTAGTGAGGAAATATTGTGTCAGAATCTGAGGATATGTAAGTTATTTAGGGATGTCTCTGCTCTGGAGCGTAAGGCTGTTCAGCCATTCATTCTAGACATCAAACCATGATACTGGTCTACCCCTCCCCTCTTGACATGCTCACAGGTTATCTTTCAACCATGCAACAATAAAGCGTTGGACAGGATCTCAAAGTGGAGAGGGCCAGGGGGTGGTGACCCATGTTCTCCTTGTGAGAGGGCTCGGGCAAGTCGTTCGTCTCTCTGGGCTTCAAGTCTCACAATTCTAAAAGAGTTTTGTTGGGATAAATGACCTGAGACATTGAAAATGGTGCCGATGACTGACTGTCCCCAGCCCATTCTTGTCTTCTTGCTCAGTTTCCCCATTTATCTCACTTGCCTTTTCCTACATACCATGGTTCCTAATATTTGGTGTCATTGGAGGTTGGATGAGGAGCTGAGAGACTTACGATTCAGGAAGACAATATGTTTCACAGAGTTGCCTAGTTTTAAAGTTGTTTCTGTTGCCTGCACAGCCAGAGAAGATGAAGGGCTCACACATATATGTAAGTGTGTTGTAGTAGTATCTGGTCAAAGATGATTTACAGGTGCCATACTTCGGAGGATAGTTGCAGTAAGCTGCACACGAGAATCCCAGAGTCAAGTTTTCTTTTCCACTACCAAGTTGATATTCTTTTTCTCATGGACTCAAACTACTCTCCCAATGTAAATCTACCTGCTACTTTATCACTGGGGAACAAGATAGAGTTGTTCCAGCATAAATTCCATTGTATGCATGATACAGGGTAATGATTCTAGACTATAGCCTGGGTCAGTTACTGAGATAAACAATTGGAGGACAATATGGTAGCTTTTAGTACTTTAAAGGGAAAAGTTAGAAGGACCTGAGACTTCCACTCTCCACCACAGCACTCCTTCCTTTTATATCATCCCATTTCTTGGCTCTCCACACGCTTTCTCATGTCACTGGAAACAAACATCTCATTTGCTCCCTCAAGGACACAAATCAGAGCCCTCACTCTGATCTCCACAGAATATCTGCAAGTACACAGCTAAAAGGGCATTTGATCATCACCTCTCCTGAAGGCTAGCCCCAAATGCCAAGTCAGGCAGAAGAGCTTCCTTTCAGCTATCGGAGTCAGGATCCTCTCCCTTCCAACTCCCCTTTTGTCTATATTTACACTCACCTGGTTTCACTGAGGCATGGAGATAGGTGGTTAGACCAGGAGCAACAGTGATCATATTGGAGACAAAGAAGGAGTTAATGTCAGTCTTGAAGTTCAACGACAGCCACATTAATCCACAATTGGGAATTTATCCCATTTATCTTGAATGTTTCACAGAAGTTCTTTATAGCTTGAATTGAGCAAATTAACTTAGATAAGAAGAATGTGAGTGCCCTAAGCAATCTAGTGATGGCTTGTGTTTGTTTGCATTTATGTAGCACACATACATTATGTGTCTGAAGATAACACAGTGGTTTTGTAAATAGGTCTTTAGAATTCAATAGAATTCAATTCAATAGAATTGAGACCCATCTAACACACACACACACACACACACACACACCAATAAAGAAAGTTCCTAGACACTCTTGACATCAATCCAATTTTCATAATCCCCACTCTTCTTAGATGGAAATTCCTTGGTAAAAACTTGAGTTTTTTCTATTGGAGGAAGACAGCTTCCTCTTTCTCTAACCCATAGAACTCAAAGTAACTATTGTAACAAGATGCCCTAGAATTACATTGTTTGAGATAAAAGGAGGACTTGATTCTTGCTTAGTGGCAGCAATATCACCCAAGCTGCCTAGAACTCCTCCTTCACCCTGTCCTCTTGGATCGCCCTTCTGATTTTGCCTTACGTCCAAGATATCCACTTTCACACAATTCTTTTCTGAGAGCACGAGGAAACAAGCCACTTGAACTTGTGGGCTGGGCCATGGAAAAGATGAGGAGACACAGAGGAAAGAAGATCCATTCAGCCTTCATAGTACTGCAGAGGCAGACAGGAGAATGCAAGCATGAGCTGAAGTTTTATCTTGGTGGCAGAGCGCCTATTTTGAGGATAAATTTGAACCCATCCTGCTGATTTCATTTCCCCAGGGCCTTCATTTGGGTAGGGTTCTTGTAATCCAGAATCATCCTAGCAAGCAGGACAGTAAGTGCTTGGGTACCCAGCCATGCAGTTTGCAAGATCATGGTTTATTAGAGATTAACCATTGACCCTCTTTCTCCCCCACATCTAAGATTATGTCTAGTCATGATTCAGGACACCAGAATCTCTATATTGAAATATAGTTGCTTTATTGTTGTAAAGAAATTATCAGTTCTTTAGTATATATACATGTAAAAATTTGAAAGTGGGCTAATGTAGCCTTGAACTCAAAGAGGGGAAAAAAACAGCAAAATCGACAGAAGACACTGATGAAGATAGTTGAATTTAATTAATTAGAAAAAAGAAACACTAACACTTCCAAATAAAATTAAAAGTTTGTACTTCGAAAACATCATTAAAATTGTGTTGGCAAGACTGGCCAAGGAAGAAAAAAGTCTTTAATAATGGAAATGTAAACAGGACAGAATTCAAACATGGGAGAGATAAAAAAATTTGCTAGAAACTAGTTTGTGTGCTTTTATGGTCAACAAAAGTATAAAAATTTCCATAAAATAAAGTCACTCAAACTAAGTCAATATGCAATAGAATGCCTGAGTTTTCATGTATTGATATAAACATACATGAAATTTGGATTAAAATGATTTTACTGGTGAGATGATTACACTGGCAAGTTCTAGCAAACATTCTTTTGTCTTTTAAACTGTTCTAGCAAAAATATATAAAAATTACAGAAACACAAAAATGTTTCTATTTCCATCATTTTCTTTGCTGAATTAGAGAAAGTAAAGAAAATCACTTTTCTCAGTGCTTCCATCAAATCTCCATTTACTTGGAGACATATCTCTATTTCCCCATATGCTTAGAGGCCTTTCTCTAGGTATTGATATTCTTTGTTTCCCTAAATATTAGAGTCACCCTTTTGAGGGTTAATTTTCATTTAATCATCTGCTACCTGTGTCTCCCAAGGTGGGAACAAATCAGTCAATATATTTTACATAGGAAATGGAGTGCCAATTAAATCACTAAGTGGGTTTTATGAATAGAGTTTCTATTTTAGAATGAGCATTGTCATCCATCCGTTTATCTATCTGTCTGTCTATCTGTCTGTCTATCTAATGTCCATTTATTCATTGTGGACACTTGAGTAGCTTCCACCAGGGCTACCTCTTATTCTTCAGGAAGGAAAGCTTGCTTCAGGACAGGATAAAACACCCAGACTATCTGAGGTGCTGGTTGAAGGCAGGAAATACGGTATATAATGAAGGAGTGGGGGTGGGCAGAAAGGCCAGACACTCCCTTATACAAGACGGCACAAATACAGCTTTATTATTTCCTTGTTTATTGTGTTAGAAATTGTAAGTGGCCTCCCTGGTGGTGCAGCGGTTAAGCGCTGCTCTGTGGAGCTCTTCGACGCCCTGCTGGGGAGATTCCTACATGGCGCAGCAGACCTCTCCTGCCTTGCCACACGGTGCGGCAGACCTCTCCTGCCTTGCCCGCTGCTCCCCTCAGCAGTGTATTTCCGTCCATCTGCCTGTTCTGCTCCTCACTCTGTCTCTGGTGAACCCTTTCGCTGCCCCGTGCCTCTGGCCTGTACCCCAGCTTGCATGCATAAAATAAATAAATCTTAAAAAAAAAAAAAAAGAAATTGTAAGAAAAAAAATCTCCTAATGTTTTATTTAGGATGTGAACATTTATTCGTTTGGGTTGTTTGAATGGTGGAATTTACCATTTAGTCCAGATGTTGCAGAGCTTTTTGTCAAGATTCACATCGTACTATAAGACTGTGCATCTGAAATTTTGGGAACTTGGCTTGTTATTGACTGCTCGGTATAGGTCATTGTACTTTTCAGTTCCAAATTTCTTTTGGTTTCTTAAAATCTTTTTATTGATATTTACATTTTGTTCATACTTTGTTTTCTTGACTTTCTCCATATTAACTCTCCAAGCATCTTTAAGATGGTTCTTTTAAAATCTCTATCTAGCAGATCTGTCCTCAGCTATTTTCCAGGGACAATTCTATTGATATTTTTTATTACAATGGGTCATATTTTTGTGCTTCTTTGTGTTTTAACATTTTTTGATGAAAAAAATGTACATTTGACTCTAATAATGTGGTGATTCTGGAAATTATATTCTTTTCCCTCCCCCCAGGGTATGCTGTTTCATTCTGTTATTATTTTGGGGGTATTTTTTGTTTGGTTGATTGCTGTATGCTCTCTCTGTACTGAGGATCACCTGATATGTAAATTTAAGATATTCTCACATATTTTCAGAGACTTTTTCTGGGCATGCATAGTCATTTTCTAATTTTCCCCATATATGCAGACCCGATGTGTCCAGTTACAGGATCACAGGTTCACAATGTGACGATGACCAGCACGAGTCCAGCTTATGAGTCATAGTTGAGGGATTGGACTTTGTTGGTAAGTTATAAAGGGAAGGTGTGTAAGGAAGGGCTTCCCCCCAAAAAATTCAGAGGTGAAATGCTCAAGGTGAGTATCCTGAACCTTATAGCAATCTCTTCAGAAGCTTTGGCAATCAGTGTTTGGATGATTATTCTCTTGGTAGCTGTAAGTCACTGCACTCAAGTTGACATTCTTTTTCTAGAAAGGCTAAGAATAGCCAAATCAAATTTCAATGATTGAGGTACTGAAAAATAGCCAAATAACTATGCATAAATAGGAATCAAGTCAGGAGGCTAAACTAATTGGGGCTCTGGGCTTGATGGACAGGAATAAGGAAAAATCACAAAGAAAAATTTATAATGCAAGTACAATCCATTTAAATATGAGGTTCACCACTAAGTTTAATTCTAAGGACAAGAAGGAACACAGGTTTGGTACATTGATTATACTAACTGATGCAACTAAGAGGGGAGGTGATACAAATCTATGCAGATTTGGATTGTCACTCTTGAAACACTTTTAAGTATTATGTACATGTATGAGGTATGGGTCCAAGAGAGAGATGGGACATTCCAACTCTGGATAAGGCAGGGGGAATTCAGAGGTATTCAGAGAGGAGAGAGGCCCACACAATGATTCTTTCATTTTACTGATCAGCTGTCAGGAAAGCAGCAAAAAGATGGAAATCTCAAGGATTATGGAAATATTACAAAGATCTTAAAACTGCTCTGTGTTTTCTTACACCTCTATTTCAGGTGGCGTGTTCCATAATTCCATGGGTTCACATGCTCTTAGGTTTTCGCCCTGTTTGAACAAAATAAAATCAGATCTGTTACAGGTTTTGATGCATCTCCATGGATTAATTTAAATCATTTTGATATCAGGGGCAGTCCAGAGGATGCTATCTCTTTTAAGGTCCCTCCCATTTTGTTGATTGACCTCTCATTCTTTCATTCCCTCAAAACTTAGCTGTTACCTTCTTTCTATGTGGCAGGTATGGAAACATTCACTAGGAATATTAAATAAACAAAACAAAATTTCTGCTTTTGAGTTACTTTCAAGTCCACTCTCCATCTCGCTATGCTAGAAACCAGCCTCCCCGTAGCTCTGCTAGATTCTATGGAACTTCTAGCTCCCATGACCCAGATGTGGTCAAGCAGGCTGGGAGCTTTGTTGTAGAAAATGATGCTGCGGAGAGCTCACAGGTCTGAGAGTGCAAGAATTGGGTTTTGGTGACCTTGTGCAGATAAGCTCTGGGTGGCTGTCAGATTTGGTTAGAAACCTTGCTATGTTGGTTAATAATGTGACAGGCTTGGTTTTCTCATTTGCCCCATGAAAATAATGATACATATCTACTTTAAAGTAATTTTAATTTTAAATTGAACCCATATATATACACACATATATACATATATGTATGTGCATGCGTGCGTGTGTGTATATACATATAAAGAGAGAGAGAGAGAGAGAGAGAGAGAGAGAGAGAGAGAGAGAGAGAGAGAGCACACTTAATATAGCTTCTGGCACATGGTAATTTTCCAATAAACAGTGGCTATCATTTTCTCTTTGGACTTGTGACTTCTTGACTGTGAAATAATTTCCAAACTGCAAAATGATTCTGAGATCCAACCCAATTATTGAAAGTTTTGATTATGATAACTCTCCCGCTTCCATCCCACACCAGGGATTAACCTGTGATCTCAGAGCCTCTCCTTTCCCGCCCCCCAGCATCAAGGACAAGATGGACTTCCTTACTTTTGATCCACACAGGCCACTTCACAATCTACTTTAAGTGCGTAGTTGTTACGGTTGCCATCACAGCCAGAGAAGACAAAACTTTCACATCTTTTGGAAGTTTTGTTGTAGAAATATCTGAAGTGAATTTCATAGCAGCTGCCAACATCCATGTTCATATTGCAGGGGTCTGTGTGAGAGGTTCCCATTGGGTTAGGGGAGTTAGTTAGGACTCAGCAAGAGATCTGGTCTTCAGGGTCTTTTAAATTTCCTCACATTACTCTGGAAAAATTCCTGCCTTTAAGGTCACTAAAGGACTGGTTTTCTCTCAGGATCAGAACCACTTAGCGAGGTTGCTTCTGGGCATTCAAATTGATTCCAAGGCATGTTCTTGTTCTGGGTGGGGATGTGGAGAAATAGCAAACAGTGACAACGGAGGACCCAGCCGTGGCTCATGCAGAGATGATGCTCTCCTCTCACATCTGCCATCTTAGTAAAGCTCAGTCCATATACTCATCCTTCCTTCTCCTTTACTGCCCACATAGGACACACAAGTCAGAGTGCTCACTCCCCAGTTTTCATATACCTACTGTATTTTCCATGCCCTGCATTTCAGGTGATGAGCTACTGTTGTTCTCAAAGCAGAATACACGCCGAAATACACAGACTGTTTTCTCTTCACATCTACTTAGCTTTCCCTCTGTCACTGGCCCAAAGGCAAACCTTTTGTTTTTATTGATAAGAGTTAAGTGGTAAGTGACCCAGATGGCTAGCACAGGGTGTCCTGGCAAGCTGGAGATGCCATTCATCTCCCTCAGGCAGCCGCTGTGCAGCTCACATTGGTAAAAGCAGCTCTGTAGGCACAATGGCATGCATCGTCTTACTTCTCACAGACATCCTTGGAAGCAGGCATTTTCCTGATTTACATTGTCCACAGAGAAGTCGGACGTTAAAGGGTGGGAAATGAGTGGGTGACTTGGCCAAGGGCACACATTTGCTACGTGGCAGGCCAGAGTTTGGGGGGGCCTGAGTCACGGTAGATCTTGCACCCCTCCCACCTGCCCCCCGCCCCCTGCTCTGGAAGCACTGAGTTGTCTGTGAGCACCGTCATCTACGTCACCTATGGCAGAAGCCTCCCTGCCTTCACATCCACACTGTAAGTTCTTCCAGGTATGGACCATGTTTTTAAGTTATCTCCGCACCCAGAGCCCAGATATTGAAAATACCTCAATTTGCTCAGTTTCCAATCCGCTTTTTCTCTCCTCTCAATACATATTTTTGAGTGGTCCGGGTCTTTGCAATTTATCATAAAATCCTTATTTCAGAATGGTTGGACCTTCTATAAAAGAGAGCCCCATTTGGAAAGGACTTACTTGCCTCCTACTTTTTTTCTTACCAGACTTCTGCAAGACCCCGGAGTAAGTAATGCTCAAGTCAAGGGACTAAGAGCCTTTGGGTGTTATGCAAGAGAAGGACGCCTGCATATTACCTTTCCCCCGACTCTTTCTCCCTTATTCATAAATGACCTTCGGATTTATCCTCTGCTTTGAGCTCATACCTCTGAAATCTCCACATATCTTTTCAGAAAGTTTAGCAACACCACCCATGGACGGGGTAGTCAGCAAGAAGAAAATGGAGAGCTCTAGAAGGAATCTCAGCTCAGCAGGCTTCATGGTGCAGGAGGGAGCAGGTCTGAGAGTCCTGGGACCCATTGCTATTATAATCTGGACCTGAGAGGCCTGAGCCCACTTGCCCCAAGGGTCAGGACTGGGCATTACCAGGTATTGAGTTGAACAGTGAGTTCTTGGGCACTCAGCCATGAACCCGAAGGTCCCAGGCTGATTAGACCCCTGATAGCGAGTCCCATGTTCACCTAGAAGCCTTAGAAACAAAAAAGGATCAGAACTTCTGTGCATGTTCAACTATTGAGGGTAGAATCATCAGAGCAAATAATTAAGAAAAGATTACTTCTGTTCTCTGGAATCTTCTGTAACAAGGAAGAGACTGATCCTAGTGCAATAGGAGATGGACACAGTACTTCCTTCACACTAGGCACTATTTTAAGACATTTATATACACTAAATCATTGAATTATCACAAACACTCCTTGAGTTAGGTGTGAACATTATCATCATTACAGATGAAGAAACTGAGGCTACCATAATTATTTTCCTAATTTCTCCCTTGTCCTGTTTTCATAGGCTAAATTGGTTATTTTTCATACCAGACTGTGTAGCAGCAGGAAGAACACAGAGCAGGTTCCCTATGGAGCTGGGCAGACAGGAAAGGAGGAGTCCTGGAGTCCTCAGTGACTTTTCAGGCTTTTTTTTTTTTTTAACATACAAACTGGGGTACAGGCCAGAGGCGTGGGGCGACGAGAAGGTTCACCAGAGACAGAGTGGGGAGCAGAACAGGCAGATCAGAAGTACACTGCTGAGGGGAGCAGCGGGCGAGGCAGGAGAGGCCTGCCCCACCATGTGGGATTCCTGCCCCACCATGTGGGATTCTCCCCGGCCGGGCGTCGAACTCGCATCGCCTCTGCCGACAGCTCCACAGCGCAGCGCTCAACCGCTGCGCCACCAGGGAGGCCTGACTTTTTCAGGCTTTTAATGATCTTTTGTAGTGAGGCAACCAGGCATGGGCAGGCAGGGAGACCGGGGGACCAGAAGCTGCAGGCCTCCCAGACCCCAGCAAATCTTCACTCTCTCTGGAATCTCTGACGTCCTCTCGTGGTCTCTACTGTACCCTGAATGGTCCTTTGCTGCTGCTGCTGCTGCTGCTACTATAAGCCCAGTTTCTGGCCTAGGTGCGCCCACTCACGCAGGCCCACACCCTACTCAAATATGTACTTTAACAAATAGTATAAATATCATGGGATTTTATTCACAAATAACACTGGTCAACAGTGAGATCATTACTGACTTAAAAAGGCCTTAATCTGTAGTATCTTGGTGTGCTGAACATGAATATAACCCTGAAATTTTTTTATTAGCTTTCGTTTTTAAGATATTTTATATAATTCATTTAATATGTTTCACCGTGTTAATTTATCAAGTAGGACTGCAACAACATCCTAAATCAGCCTAGAATGATGTAATATTGCATCACATTACATAATACCATCATGCACACATTATCCAGAGCTGATTGCATCATTTTCTGATGCAATGCAATACTACTGCCAGGCGGCTGCTGAAGTAAGCTGACGTCAGCAGTGCACTATAGAAAGCCCTCTCGGAAAGGTTGAGCATTGAAAATATTTCAGACATTGTGCGAGACAGTTTAAGCTACTGTTACATAGAAATATTATTATTTTATCCATTTAAGCACGATACAGAACAGTAATGCCTCGAAAGTATGTTAATAGCATGAACAATTTCTGCTCTATTTGTGGGGAAGCGACATTTGCCAACCAGAAGAAAAGTATCACTTCTCAAGTGAAGAAGGCTTATCATCTTTACTTCGGATGCAAGGTTGGTGACCAAGACAAGCCTTGGGCCCCACATATATGTTGTGCTACTTGTACAACACAGCTTTCACAGTGGTTAAATGGCAAAAGGCCATCAATGCCGTTTGTAGTCCCCATGGTATGGAGAGAGCCAAGCAACCACATAAAAGACTGCTTGGTACCTCCTCTTTCTGGCGGAATAATAAAGCAAAAGAAGTCGAGAATAGTCTACCCAAACATTCCATCTGCATTGAGACCAGTTCCACATGGTGAGGGACTTCCTATTTCAGAACCCCCAGCAGAATATTCTCTTGATTCATCTGAGGAGGACAAGGGTGAGCCGACCTGTTCTTTTCCTGTCCCATCAGCATGCAGTGATCCAGATTTTCACTGTGGTGCATCATCAACCCCACACAGACTAACACAGGAAGAACTCAATGACCTGGTTCATGATTTGGACTTATCCAAGAACAAGGCAGAATTGCTAGGATCAAGACTGCAACAATGGAATTTTCTAGAAGATGTCACAATTACTTTATATTGAAAGTGCCACCAGCAGTTGGAGCCTTTCTTCAGAAAGGAAAGTACTCTGGTATTCTGTTCTGATACTGAGGCCCTCATGAATGCCTTAGAAATCACTCATGACCCACAAGAATGGAGACTATCTCTAGATTCTTTGAAACTGAGTCTTAAGGCTGTGCTTTTGCACAATGGAAACTGTCTTCCATCTATTCCTGAACAGCTGTACAAGAGACAAGCAAAGAAATCTAAGAAGTAGTCTATGACTTGATTTTTTACAGATATTAACCATAAGCCTATTACTATCGGTATGCATTTCGTGATGTAAACATCAATTCATTGCAGATTACAAAAAAAACCTAGAGCCAAAATTAGAATTTGACTGTCATATTTGTGTCGAGCACATGCGATTAGATAGGAAATGACTCGTTTTATTTCAGTAACATGACTTTTGTAAAAATTTGTTGACCAGTGTAATTAGAACTAAATACTAATACATCACATGTTAAAAAAAACTATCATATTAAACCCTTGTAAAATTCTGACATCATGATCCATAATTAGCCCTTATTATTTAGGCGTGATCTTTAATTGGCTTTATTTAGCTTAAAGCAATGTCTTTTTCCCTTTCCCCCCTTCCTCCCTCCTTCCTTCCCTCCCTCTTTTCTCCCCCCTCCCTCCTTCTTCCCTCCTTCCTTCCCTCCCTCTTTCCTCCCCTCCCTCTTCCCTCCCTCCTCTCTCCCTCTTTCCTTCCCTCCCTCCTCCCTCCCTCCTTCCTTCCCTCTCTCCTTCCCTTCCTCCATCAGGGACTGGGGAGACAGGCCTACTGGTCATCATCTGGTGGAAGCGAAGAAGGTGAGCATAAGGTCCAGGACACTTTCCTGGCAGGTGCACACACCCAGT
Source organism: Scalopus aquaticus (assembly GCA_004024925.1). NCBI lineage: Eukaryota > Metazoa > Chordata > Mammalia > Eulipotyphla > Talpidae > Scalopus > Scalopus aquaticus. The sequence goes on along the minus strand of PVIJ01000232.1, from coordinate 4,580 downwards.
CAGGGCTGTGGTCCTGGTCTGAGGTCATAGTCCAAGTTCTCTTTCTTCATCTTCACAGCAGTGGGCAGTGGGTTCGCATGAGAATGTGGAACAAGTGGGGTGACCGTCTCCCCAGGGGAAAGGCTTAGACCTGCTCTGGAGCTGGGGGCAGGGGATGCACTCTGGTCTCTGCCTCTCCATGTTCGGGCTTTAGGAACACATTGGGCGGGCTCATGCCCACCCTGGAGCGCCACCCGCAGGGGCGGGCCTTCCCCATTGGTGCTGAGCACCCCTGGCTGTGGGTATAGGCAGCCCGGGTCACTGGCCAGGACATCCTAGGAGACTGGGAACCCCCCACTGCTGCCTTCTTGACCTGCGTCGCCCCCAAAGCCATGTTTTTAATGGAATGTTCTGTGATGGAGAAGGCATTCTAAGTCTGCTTTATTTAATGCAGGGGCCGACATTATTGAGCACTAGAAAAGTGACTAGTGAGTCTGAGGAGCTGTTGACATATTTCATTCATTGAACTGTCATTAATATAAGTTCACATATAAAGCGTCTCCTGTGACTGTGCCTACAGTGCTGGACAGAGAAAGCCCAGTTGATTAAAACAGAGATAACTGCAGTTTGACGGGGCGACCTTGATGTGAGTGGCATGGCTCAGAGTTCAGCTTGAACCACTTCTGGTCAGTCCCGGTGGTGTAAGAGCCTGAAGAGTTTTCTGCAGCATGTTCTGGCCAAGGGACCTCAGGGATCAGCCAGATGAAAGAGTGTGTGAAAGAGAGGGTGGGCATGGACTTGGGATCATTTACCTTGGGGACAGTTCCTTGGGAAGGGTGCAACTGAGGGAACGTGAAATCATAGGACCAGGTGACTGCACAATTCCAAGTTGGTAGCATTCGGTGGGAATTGTGGGGAAGAATTGGGGAGTGGGCTGGAAGCATGGGGGTGAAAGAATTCACCAGAAACAGTGGAGAACAGAAAAGGGGATTTATTGCAATACACTGCTAAGAGAAGCAGTGGGCGAGACAGGAGAGGTCTGCTGTGCTGAGAGGAGGGTCCCGGGCCTCCTAGGGGACTAGTCTTGGGTGTTTCCTGACTAATGATCCGGGCCATCAGCCTAAGGGCCCAGTTCCCATGGCGGTCCTGTCCACTCCTTTTATCTAGCTGAGCCTTCCAAACTTGCCTACTAGGCCAGGAGTGGCAGCGGCAGTGCCTTCCACGATTGCTGGAGGTTACTTGAGGATCGAGGTCATTGCTAAGTCCGCGATCCTTCATAGAGAGGTGTGATCCTGTCTTTCTTACACGGTGCTGTCTGTAACTATGCTTTATTCTGCTTAGAAGATATTTCAAAGATCAGAGAGGTGGTGCTTACTTTTTTGGCAGTTAATTTATAGAGAACCTACAGGAATTAAAAAAAAAAGCTTGAGATGGATTGTGCACTTTGATTCTGCTATAAAACGAGAAGGACAGATGCACATCTAATCATAGATGCACATAGAACATATCTTGCCCCAGGGAGTATGAAGACGCCTCTTGTCTCTAGGAGGTGAACAATGGAGAGGGCACAATCCCAATGACCAAAGGCTATTCTGATCTGGCAATATCTGCCCTGGGGTGGCCAGAGGAGGGGGAGCAGCCCTGGGAATGCTCACACAGGAAACGCTTGGGCAGTTAACCAAAGCTCCCTTGGCTGGAGGATCACCAGAACCCAGTGGGGCCAACAGGTGGTGTTTGGTCAAAGAGGGCCAACGAAAAGGAGAACAAGTTTGCTTTGGGATCTTGGTGACACTTGCAGCCCCATAATATAGCACAATCCCCAAGATAAAGGTAAATTCTGGGACAGTGCAGCGCCTGTGGAGGGAGGAGTTAGTGATGTGTTCAGAGATTCACAGATGGGGTGTTGGGGAGAGAAGGATTATGCAGTTTGGGTGTGGATGAAAACTCTTTCCATCGGGATGTTTATGGAAACTATTCTTGTCAAGGAGAGGGGGAGAACATCAGAGAACAGAGCTCTCTCATCACGGCTGGTAAGAAACTCTTCAGCTGAGCCCCCACCAGGAGCTTTGAGGTCAGGGCTGGGCAAGGGAGCCCCTTGCTATTTGTGGTTTAGTGAGCAAACGACCCCACAGAAGGCAGAACAGCACTGAAGTCCTCCTTGGCAATCTTCCTGCAAACTACAGAAGTGAGTACAGTTTTCAGGGTACGATCTGCAGGGTGGAGGCTCCAAGGTATACCCTGGAATACAACAGGAAAGAGAAGGGACTGAACAATAGTCTGGAGTAATATTCAGACTCCAAAAGTCAAAGGAACTACCTGGAAACCAGTCAGCCTGTTCTCCCTTGCATGGTCACAGGGAAGTGGAATATGATTTTTTTTCCTTAGCTGCTACCTTCTCAGAGTTTCAAACAGGGAAAACCAGGGCTTGGATATTTTATTGAAGACAGAGTTCAGCAGAGCCCTGTATCCCCTAGGCATACCTTATCTTTTCAGATCAGCTGCCAGGTCTCCATAAACCCTGGTTGGGTCTAGTTCAGGTGTTCAGTAAGGGAAGGAGGTGCGGGCTCTTTTGCATTAACTCACTAATAATACAGTTTATCCTAAGTTGGACCTAGCAAATAGGTTGACCTGTTTGTGGATAGGAAGATTGAGTGGAAGGGAAGACCTTAGAAAGGATGAAGACTGCACAGCACATGGAAGGTACTGGCATCAGAACTCTAGAATTCAAACTGCAAATGAGTTCTGGAGTGTCCTCTTTCATGGGGAGGAAGGGGTATATTTGGGGATGGGGTTCCAGCTTCTCCTTTGCTATTGGCCAAGATAGTGGCCGGCGCTCTTGTTAGGTTGAGCTGGGTGATGTGGCCCCTACGATGGACTCTGTGCCTTCCTGATGCCAAGGCTGGCAATTGTGCAGGCATCTCTGTGTTTTTCAAATGTGACGTGAAATGTTAAGATTTTCTTTCCTTCCCTCCCCGTTCTCCAAGGCTGAGATTGCGTAGATTCCAGCTTGAGTTCTACCAAGTTAATTTTTCTCTCTGTTTTAATGCTTGAAAAGTTGACCCAAGCATCCATGAAGGAGGTAGGGACAGCAAGAATAAGCTGGATGACGAGGCTGATAACATTCCCAGCAGTTAATATTTGCTGAGCCCTGGTCCTGTGAACACGCTCTATGTCTGCACGCAGCATCTCAGTGTCTCTTCCCAACGACCCCAAGTTATTTTCTCCACTACAGAGGTAAAATTCGAGACCCAGACACTTTGCCCAAGATCACTCAGTAAGCTGAACAGAGTAAGGATTCAAATCTAGATCTTGCTGGCAATAAAGCTTGGACTTTGGAACACGAGACTGTCTGTTCTCACAGGTGAGCTGCTGCTGGCCTCCCCGGGGCCTGGGCCAGGCACTTACTTGCAAAACGTTGCTTGAGACCCCCGGACACTAACCGCGGCTCCAGGCAAATGGACAGCAGTAGCTGGAGACAGAGCTCGAGCTTCATGCTGCTGGCAGAGCAGGCGAGCTCAGGCCAGGCGAGCTGAGACCAGGCCGGCTTAGAGGAGAGAGGGCAGGAGGGCAGAGCGAAGCCAGATGGACCGGCCTTCTGTGAACAGAGAGCTTGGCCCAAACCTAAGCACCTCCCAGCCACGCCCTCACCAAGGTCAGGCAGTGTTTTCAGGCCACCCTCCCCTCCCCTCACCTCCCCTGCTCCCCTTCCCCCCTAATTCCTGACCTTGTCATGGCTCTCATTCTCTAGGTCTTACCCCGTCCTTGCACTTGACTATAATTTTCCCTGTGGTGCTCTGTCCTGTCTTGGTTATGTTTATTCTGAGAGGCTTGTTTTTTTTAAAAAATGAAATTGTAACTATCATAACTTTTGAGTGATTTCTTGTGTTGCGAGTGTGAAGAAATGGCTTTTGCCTATTGATCTTCCTTCCGTCCCTACCCCAGCCCAGCTCTCCAGCGCCCCTCGCCAGGCTCCGCTCACCACGCAGGGGACAGTCATGGCCAGCCGGGTTCTGCCCCTCCTGCTCCTCTGCCTGCTGCTGCTGCGGGCCCGGGGAAGCTTCCAGAGAAGGAAGGCCCAGGCAGGGCTCCAGAGATGGAAGCCAAACTGTAGGTGATGGGCCGGGGCGGGGCCGGGGCCGGGAGGGGCCGCGTCCAGTCTGAGGAAGGCCTGGGCCCGGGGACTTGAGTCAGCATGGCCGGCTCTGCCCGCAGCCCGACGGGGACGCCCAGTGCTCCCGCACCCCGTCCTCAGCCCTTCTCGGGCCCTGGGAGGAGTCCCAGGGACAGGGGCTCCCACCTCGCATGCCCCTTTCCCAAAGTCCCCACACCACACACATCACTGACAGGAGCCCCCCGGAGAGCCAGAGGAGAAGCCTCGGCTGCCTTTGGCTCCTCCACGCGTGCAACGGGTGCTTGTGGGGGAGACGTGGAAAGAGAGGACACTGAGGAGCCAGCCTTGGGGTGCACAGGGTGAAGTGAAATTTCCAGGAGAGGGGGCGGGATGGTGGCGGGGGAGGGGAAATGTGGAAAGTGGTCCTCCTGGGGAGGGGGCTGGAGACAGCGGGAAGGAAGGGGGGGCAGGTCGTCTTCCGCTGTGGAAA
>PVIJ01000231.1:260143-340606 GCA_004024925.1 Scalopus aquaticus | reverse complement strand
GTGCTCTTCCGATCTTCTCTCCACACCATGGGGACTGCAAATGGCATTGATGGTCTTTTGCCATTTAACCACTGTGAAAGTTGTGTTGTACATGTAGCACAACATATATGTGGGGCCCAAGGCTTGTCTTGCTCACCAACCTTGCATCCAAAGTAAAGATGATAAGCCTTCTTCACTTGAGAAGTGATATTTTTCTTCTGGTTGGCAAATGTCACTTCCCCACAAATAGAGTAGAAATTGTCCACGCTATTAACGAACTTTTGAGGCATTACTGTTCTGTATTGTGCCTAAATGAATTAAAATAATAACAGTTCTATGAAACAGTAGCTTAAACTGTCTCACACAAAGTCTGAAATATTTTCAATGCTCAACCTTTCTGACAGGGCTTTCTATAGTGCACTGCTGACATCAGCTTACTTCAGCAGCCGCCTTGCAGTAGTATTGCACTGCATCAGAAAATGATGCAATCAACTCTGGATGATGTGTGCATAATGGTATTATGCAATGCGATGCAATATTGCATCATTCTAGGCTGATTTAGGATGTTGTTGCAGTCCTACTGGATAAATTTACACAGTAAAACATATAAAATGAATTATATGAAATATCTTCAAAACGAGAGCTGATAAAAAATTTTCAGGGTCATATTCATGTTCAGCACAACAAGATACTACAGATTAGGGCATTTTTAAGTCAGTAACGATCTCAATGTTGACCAGTGTAATCATTCAATCTTGGAAGTTTAGTCTGACTACCAGCAGCAACCTGGAATTCTATTGAAAAGGATCCTGAAGCTGGATCCTGACTCAGGGGAAACACCCCAGACCGGGATGACAGGAATGGGCAGTGGATTGTGCCCTAGATATGGCTTCCTTTGTGCAAGTGACAACCCACTGGTCTGGGCTCAGAAAATCCAGTCATCCTACAGTGTTAACACAGCCGCGAGGATACTTTCACAACACAAGCAGGATGGGTCAAATCACATCTTGCCAACATCCTTCCATTCCACTGAGTAAATGTTAACATCCTTATTAGGACACAGAAGTTCTCCATTAATCCGGCTCCCCATTTCATCTCTCATCTCCTCTCCTGCTACGTGCCCCCTTGAAGTTATTCTAGACAAAACATGCCAAGCAAGGTCCTATCAGGATCTCTACATTTGCTATTCCAGTCAGAACACAAATACAATGCCCCAAACTCGGTTCTTTCATAAACAAAATTAGAACGGAATGTAAAAGTGTAAAATGTAAGAATGTAAAAATTAAAAATTCCTAGAGGGAAAGTCTTTTCTAAAAATATTCAGAAAAAGAATGCGAGATTCCGGAGTTTACTTTTTTCCCCTATTTTTTATTGCCTCTATTCATTAAATCCCTGTGAACATTAACAAGTGTCTGTGGCTAAAGGAGAATGTTCCACAGCAGAGAGAGGAAAAACACACCCAGTTTTTCTTAAGAAACTTTGAAACAATTTAATATTCATCTTCTGACAAAACTCAGAATAACCCTCTCAGAGAGCCTACAATTAGGGTAACAGTCAGTAAATCAGTAAAGACACCCACAGCAGTACTGAGTACCCTCCATTCTAATTCTGAACCGTAACCCCAAATAAACAATTAGAGGCAGCACACCTTCATTTGGTGACCGGATATTTTTTTGCCATTAACGTTTCAAACTCAACAGAAAGAAAACTGGCAAATGAAGAAAGGAATTTTAACGCGAAAAAGGTGCCTCTGACTGGGAGCCCCAATACAGGGTCGGAATCAAAGTGTCATCAAACTCATGAGGCCCCGTCCAGGCACTGCCGCCAAGGGCGTTTAGAGGAGATATGGGCCGTGCAGGGGCAGGCGGGGGCTGTCAGAGAGAAGGGACGGCACTGGACGTGATTTTTCAGATGCCTTTCCCCGGCAGAAGTAACCTCTTATTTCCCACACCACTTACAAACTCGTAGTCTCCATCCTGTGGTATTTTCCAATCTGAAGAGTTTTTCAAGGGGCCAGGCACACTCTTGCCAAAACTGTTGACCTGATTTTCCTTTTCTTTTTGTTCAAAGTATTCGAGGAAAGAAGGTTTTGCAGGCTGCATAGTCTCATCCCTTCCTGAAAACCAAGAAAAACAAAACATGAAGTATACAGTACCTTAGATTTCGGGTAAGTTAATTAAGGAGACCTATCTCCTGTCGGGCCCCACCCCGGCTAAGTGGTTCCTTTTGTTAGATATGAAATTCGAGAATCTGATGGAAACTATAGGAAATGCACAAATGCTCACTCAAAATACTTTACACAGAATTTCAGAGGATTCATGGCTCCCTTTAAATACAAAAGTTTCATCAGCATTTCTTTTTCTAAATGGGAAGACTTAAGTGATGCAATAACTGAGTTATCTGCAAGCCATACTTTTGGGTCTCCAACTGTAAACAGTTCCTATAATAGCCTGAAAACTGAGGAGCAAGGACTGCAGCAGGCACTGGAGCAGGAGAAGGGGATGATACAGGAGGCTGGCTTCACTTGATCATCTCAAGACCTCATTGGATTAATGAGAAAAATATGCACAAAAAAGAAAATATAAGTAAATCACAATCCAGTCACTCCATGAAATACTATGCAGCTTAAAAAATACTATTTACAAGTGGGTTGTGATAGCTGTGAGGGATGGGAGAACAGGATACATTATTTTTTATATTTTTATATATATATATAGAAATATATACATATATATATAGAGAGAATTCAACTCTAAAAATTATATACATAGGAGGAAAAACAAAGACGGGGAGAAAATATATCAATGAGAGCAGCATTTGTCTCTGACAGTAGGATTATAGGTTATTTTATTTACCCCTTTTAAACATTTTTTAAAAAGAAAGTACAGGAGAAGTATAGACAGAACAGGGTATGAGAGTTACATGTGCCTGCAAGATGGGGTGCTCTTACAAGCTGGGGAGGTGATGGCAGCCTGAAGAGAGGGACTAGATGGGGCTTGAAACCATTCCTAAGGAAAGAACCAGCAGTTGCACAGCAGGGCACAGTCAGCAGTTAGGTGGCAGCAGTTACTGTGTGAGAGCAAAAGCAGCAGTTACTGGTTATAAGTAGTAATAATGGCAAAAAAGAGTCATTTTCCCTGGCATGACTTAAAAACCTAGCTAGCTGGATGTGCCTATTTCACATGCCGAAGTGGCACTGTGTTTGTGACTGGTATTCAAATAACTGGAAGCACAGGAGTTTTTTTCAGTGCTTTCATAAATGGGTAGGTTTTATTGCCCTTTTCCCCCAGGAGCCAGAAAAAAAGGGCCAGAAGGTTTAGAGTCTTCAGGGAGGGGCCCAGAAGATAAAGAACAGCAAGTATTTCTCTCCAGGCACCCTTGCTTTGTGCAGTCTTATCTCTTGACACTTGCTTAGTCCAGTTTTAAGCCAGCACCTGACTGCCTCTCAGACATTTGTCATCTTCCTAACATCTGCCAAGTTTAGTGGCAGCCAACCGCAGGTTTGGCCATTTCCAGATGCTGCCAATACCTTACTTCACTTATTAGGGATTAAACCCCATGTTTGCCAGGTCGAGTCAACAAATACGTGCTGAATGTGTGTTTTCTTTGTTCTAAGTCCAATATTAAGGGCTTCTCATGCTTATTTTAATTTGTAAGTTAAATTTAAGGTTCATTACATAGCATAGTTCTGAAGAAACCACACACACACACACACACACACACACACACACACACACACACACACACACAAACTTGTAAAACTGGGGGTGTTCTGCATTTACAGACAAGTCAGTAAGCTAAGCCCTTTGGCTCCTTCCCTGCCCACCACCGAAGGACTGGCCCAGGGACAACTGCGTAGCCGGCTGTGCCTCCTCCACACGCAGGAGGAGGCCCGAGAGCGCCTCCCTGAGCCGGGATGCGACAGCACAGTGCTACCAAGTGCTGACAGTCCGGGACACTTTTATACAACATATCCCGACCAGACAGGCCAGCAAAACAGAACAGAAAGTCCAGAAACAACATAAAAGTCCAAATGGCCATTTAAACAACTGAAAAGTTATCTGGAAAAAGATTAAATTGAATCCACACCTCTTTGCACTCAAACCAGGAAAACTCCAAGTGGATCAGAGCACTAAGTGTAAAAATGGAAACCCTAAGCACTAGGAGAAAACATGTGTGAATGCATTTAAAACCTGGGTGTGGGGGAAAAAAAGACTTTCTAACGATGACTTTAAAAAGCCAGATGTAATAAAAAAATGAATAGATTAAAAATATCACACCACAAATTTTTAAAAACCAGTAAGTGCATATACAGTAAAGCCAAGTCAAAAGACAAAAGATGAAAAAAGATTAAAAAAATAAAAATAAACTTAAACTCAGTTCTGCTTATAAAAGGCAAATGATGAACTAGCAAAAATATCAGCAACAAATACCATACATTTTTAGAGTTTTCTTACAAAAAAGTTTAGAGTTCCTTATATATTAGATAAGCTCCCCAATATGTAAAAATTGCCTATAATCAAGAAAAAGAGAGGGGGGAAGTAGAAAAATGGTTCAAGACTTGATATGACAATATATATACAAAGCTATGCAATTAGTCCCTAAACATGGAAAACATTAAGAGAATTATAATAAGAGAAACTCAAAACTCCATAGACATGACAAATTTCTTACACTGCAGAATGGCAACAACTGAAAAGTTTGCAGACGCCCCACGTGTCAATAAGGCTGGGGGTACTCGGGTCCTCTCATGCATTGCTGGATGGGAGGCAAAACAGCACAGGCCCCAAAAAGAAAAACTCATGCCATTCGCAGCAACATGGATGGAGCTAGAAGGGATTATGCTCAGTGAAATAAGTCAGAAGGAGAAAGAAAAATATTGGATGGTTTCACTTAGAGGAGGAGTATAGGAGAACCAAATAAGGGATTGGGGGAAAAAATAATAAAATAAAAAACACAACAAAACAAAATTAAACAGACAACTATAATTCAGAGACATTCTGCAGGGAAGGGGAGAGAGAGGGTTCAAAAGAAGGGCAGGAAGAGCGCAAGGGACTATGGTGATGGTGCCCGGGTTAATTGGTAGTGGAAATTCTAGGGGGACTACACCTGAGAAAAGAAAGCAAACATTGTCAGAAAAAAAAGAATGAACACAGATGTAATACATTTTAAAAACTAATAAATTATATTTTAAAAAATGGCCAGAAACAACAAGCATTCAAAACCAGTTAGATGGGGCCTCCCTGGTGGCACAACAGGTTAAGTGCAGCATTATGAAGCTATCCGCAGCCACAGCAGCACGAGTTCGATACCCGGCCAGGGAGATTCCCACATGGCGCAGCAGACCTCTCCTGTCTTGCCTGCTACTCCCCTCAGCAGTGTACTTCAGTTGATCTTCCTGTTCGGCTCCCCACTCTCTCTGGTGAATCCTCTCACCACCCCACACCTCTGGCCTGCACTCCAGCTTGTATGCAAAAATAAATATATCTTTTAAAAAAAAACCCAGTTAGGGGCTCCCTGGTGGCGCAGCAGTTAAGCGCTGAGCTGTGGAGCTGTCGGCAGTGGTGATGTGAGTTCGACGCACAGCCGGGGAGAATCCCACATGGTGCGGCAGACCTCTCCTGCCTCGCCCACTGCTCCCCTCAGCAGTGTATTTCTGATCTGCCTGTTCTGCTCCCCGCTCTGTCTCTGGTGAAGCCTCTTGCCACTCCATACCTCTGGCCTGTACCCCAGCTTGTGTGTATAAATAAATAAATCTTTAAAAAAAAAAAACAAACCCAGTTAGATGTACTTTTGACGCCTCAATTTAGTGATTCCAGAAATTACCTGCCTACACCATAATGACTCCTTATGTATGAGTGGGCTCCATATCAAGTTTATTGATTTATTTATTTTTAAAGATTTTATTTATTCATGCATACAAGCTGGGGTACAGACCAGAGACGTGGGGCGGCAAGAGGGTTCACCAGAGACAGAGTGGGGAGCAGAACAGGCAGATCAGAAATACACTGCTGAGGGGAGCAGAGGGCGAGGCAGGAGAGATCTGCCGTGCCATGTGGGAATCTCCCCGGCCAGGCGTCGAACTCGAGTCACTGCTGCCAACAGCTCCACAGCGCAGCATTTACCTGCTACACCACCAAGGAGGCCCCTCCATATCAAGTTTATTGACTAGATATTCCTGTTGTTATCAACAATTCCTTAGTAACACTGTAATTCAATTTTAGCATCTGTTCTAGGTGTGATTTTTACAGACTGATAATTCCCAGCAAAGAGAGCTGCATTACTATTATAATTAGCATCTAAAATAGACTGCAAAAATGGCCATGATAACTTATTCCCAGTATCCTTACCCTGTAGAAGTGCCTCTCATGACTGATAGGCATCAGGTGACCAAGATTGGTCACTGAAACAAAAGTAAATATATTGCAAGTGGGGACTTGAAAATTGCTTTGGCGTCCTGGTAGATGGCAGAGGACCACACGTAGAGGCCTAGTCAGTGAGTGCCAGCCAACCCCAGCTGCTATCACTCCAGCTGATGCTAAGTTTTGAGGGGGTCTGTTATACAGCAAAAACTGATGCAGACACTGTTTGTCTGGCCCTATCTTTCACTCACTCACACACATCACTTTTGACAAGAAGAGTTCCGCCCTTTGGGAACTCAGACTCAAATCCAACTAACACACCTAAGTTTCCGGTGTGAATATCACATGATATTCACATCCAAATTTCACGACCTCCATGTCACAAAGGAGGGAAGAGGAGGACAGGAGGAGGATTTGTGCTTCTTAGGAACCTACCAATGCTAGACATTAAATGCACAAGTCTCTTGAGGTATGGTATGTATTTCCACCACACTGGTGGAAGACTCCATAGCTAGTTACCAACAGGGAGAGGATTTGAATCCTGACCAGCAGATTTTGAGTCTGATGGGCATCACCTGATATTGCAAATTCTCTAAAATCAAAGTGAAAATTCTTAGGACATGCCAGAACTGCCACTGAGTGTAGAAAGTAGGGAACTGGAATTTTCCCAGTAACCTGATCTTTGAACTTTTCTTTTAGCACTCCTGAGCTAGTTGATCAAGTGTGTCAGACAACAGCCTGTCAGCACAAAAGCATAAGAGAATCATTCCAGGCTGATGAAAGGCAATGCTATCCCCAGGGCTTCAGCTCCTGGTAGACTTTGTCTTAATGTGACCCACAGATTTTTTTCAGCTCTATCCCAGGAAATGAATCAGACGTTCCACTGAATGATAATACCAGAAACCCACAGGGAGAATGAACAGAGTAGAGAAGTCAAGCTTTGAAAATGGCCACATCTTGCTCTAATTCTTTTACCTGATACTGGTCACGTGTTAACTCCTATACTGTGACTGCCCCATTTTTCTTTATAAGCAGCACCTGTGAGTTGAAGGCCCATGCTTCACAAAGGAGTGAATTCACACTGTCTATTTATTGTTCTTTGAAAAAAAATGCTATTTAGTAGCAGAAGGACCCATCAATATTCCCCAATTGATAAATGAATAAACAAATTGTGGTCGATCCATACAATATAATATTATTCAGCAGTAAAAAGTATGAAATACCCTTTAGGTGACCATCTTTATGCCCTTCCATTTTAAACATTCAGTTTTAAGACTGTCACTAAGGAAACCACAATGTTCACCACTCTTTCCTTAATTTCTACAAGAACTCTTTCTATCAAAATAGTAATTCTGTTTAAACTAGAGAACTGGGCAGAGCCTGCATTTTCTTCTCTGCTTCATGCATAAATATTCTCTAGGAAATAATGTGAGTAACCCTGCAAATGTTTTCTTCTGGCTTGGAACAAAATGCCTTATGATAGGGCTGCTTGCTTTGTTTTTTAATCTAACATTTATTATGTGCATGTGGTTTCTGGTTTTGTTACTGGACACCGAAGTGCTTTTCATGTATTGGCTCATTTCATTACACAAGTTATCGAGGTTTCTGTGTGTGACCATCAATATTCCTTTGAATATTCCTTTGAATATTCCTTTGAATGTTCTTTGAAACCACTACGAATTGCTGGAATACTAAGTTGTAAGATTCTCTGGAGTCTAACAAATAACTTTCAGTTAAGCAGTTTTGGTAACTGCTTCTATGAACATTGACTTGATTGAGTCTGGTGGGCTGCCATATATTATTCAAAGAGACTTAAATCCAAATTTCAATTGCTCTAAAGCAATAGAGCAGCATATCTAAAAAGATTCAAAGGTACACTGGAAAGAATGATCCATATCTTTGCTATTGCAGCAATTTCCTAACTGGTTTCCCCTTTTCCAGTCTCTTCAAATTCCATTATTATCCAACTGACTCTCCTCCAACACCACCTTATTAAATTACTCTTCTGAGCAAAGTATCTTTGTACTACCCTATTAGCAGAAGAAGCCAGTTCAAACTCCTTTTTTGGCAATCAAGGGTCTCCAATGTCTGGTCAACATCCACTTTGGTCAAACTGAACATTCGGTAAGTATTTCTACCTTTCTGATTGCATTACCTGGAATTTCTCCCCTAGCCTTTTTGTATATCTCAGCCCTTGCTTTCTTTCTCACAAGTCCTTCAATACTTTCCTGTACCACTCACCCAGCATTTGGTCCAGTATTATATTAACTTCATTGTAGAGGTCTGATCTCCTTGATTAACTTATGTCATCATCAAATATCACTACCTGAACCACCTTAGGTAACATATATCCAAACATACAAGGAATTAGGAAGAATAGTTATATACAGTAGGTACCCCATAATAATGACTAATGAGAACAAACATCTTTTCCTATTAACTTACAGATTCCCAATCAGCAGTAAATGTCTCATTTGGTGTTTGCAAAGTACACAGTTATGACAAAGAGTGACTGATCAATTACTTCTTGGTTGGACTTATTTTTTAGTAAATACTATCAATTCTCAGTTGATATTTTTAGAATATAAACAACAGAATCATCTACTTTTTCTTTACAGACCCATTTAAGCAGATCAAAATGCATCTCTACTTTCTGCTGAATAAGAGTTCAGAACAGTTTAGAGAAGTACCAGAGAAATATATCCTCCTAGGAGGCTCAAAACTGATTTATCTGCCTCTGGACATAGAGCCACGGTATGTCCTCTGGAACTCTGTTTCCTTTGTCCCTGTTACTGTGATGCCACTGCCCTCTCTTGGAAAATGTATTTCCTCCATGCTATTCTTGGCTCTCTTTTTACTAATTTAGCTATAAATGGAACACCTTATCTTCCCAGAAACACAGGCCTTGAGCCCATCACCCAAGTCATACTGAGGTCTGGTACTTTCATATCCTAATACGTGGTCTGGCAGGGTGTCCTAAATGAATTTTCAGACACCAAGAGTCTATGCTTTTTGGCTCAGCCCAAAAGAATCAAGAATGTGAATGGTTTTCAAAGATAAAAGTGGGTCCAACATCTGGGCCCAATTAGAAAAACTGCACAAACAATTAGGATTCAGTCTTCACTCTAGCAGAATATCCTAGGATTATTTGTGCAATTGTGAGAAAAGTCTAAGACCAAGATGTCTATTCTATTACAAATCTCCCCCAGGAAAGCCTCCAATAAAAGCACAGTGAGCCACAGTGATTATCTTTCAGGGATGAAAATAAGTCCAGTCAATAAAAAAATTCCACAGTATTGTTTGAAGCCTTATAAAGGCAGGCTCATGTGGATCTAAAGTTTAGCTGTCTTCAAAATATGCCGTCTTGTATTTTGACCTATCTAATAAGATTTCCAAGACATCTATCATCTTATTACCAAGAAATCTCTCTCTCTCACACACACACACACACACAATCAAGTCAGTGCATCGTGTGTGAGAGACAGAGAGAGACACAGAGAGACAGAGAGAGTAACCACCACTCCACCCCCACAGCATATCTTTTTTTTTTTTAAGATTTATTTATGCATACAAGCTGGGGTGCAGGCCAGAGGCATGGGGTGGCGAGAGGTTTCACCAGAGACACAGTGGGGAGCAGAACAGGCAGATCGACAGAAATACACTGCTGAGGGGAACAGTGGGCGAGGCAGGAGAGGTCTGCCACGCCACGTGAGAATCTCCCTGTCTGGGTGTCGAACTCATGTTGCCACTGCCGATAGCTACACAGCGCAGCGCTTAACCACTATGCCACCAGAGAGGCCCCCCACAGCACATCTTTAAAACATTACTGAAACTGACAAGTAGCCTTCCTTTGGATCCACCACCTTCAAGCAGTGCTCAGACATAATGGTGGCACTTACACCTCGCCGTTAATACCAAGAGTAAAAAACTAATGCATAAGTAGCAAGAGAAACGGAACTAGGATGTGGAAAAGCAGCCCTGATTGAAGGAATTTTTAGATCCATGAAAAAAACCACAGTCCTACATTAGAAGATTCACAGACTTAGCATTACCCACCATATCACAGCACCCAGACACTAACTTACGTATATTACCTTATACACTTTAGCAACCTTACAAAGCAAGAACTTTTATGTTTCACTTTTTCAATCTAGGAAACTGAGGCTCAAAAAAGGGTATAACTTGCCCAAGCTGAGTCATTCTGTAAGATGCTAAATTTCAAACCAAAGACTAATTCCAAAAATGACTGTTTTTCCCACTACTCCTTTTTCTTTTTCTTGCCTTTGTTCAGAGATACAACTCTAACAAAACCAAGTGATTTAAAGTTTGAGGTTTGGTATGTATAACTATACTAAAGTTGTCTGCAATTCTCATGATGCTGACTATGCATGGCAAGGAAACATGGACACTTAATATTCTCTGACGATAGTTTTAAACATCCTGAGGGGATGAGAAACTGAACAGTAAGGTTACTGTGGTAATAGAAGTGTTAAAATACCTGCAGGACTTTAGGCCCCCTTTATTGTCCTTGCAAATGCTATAATCTGAGCCAGAGATTTTGAGATAAATAACACACAAGGGAGGCAATGTTTTAACAATCTCCTCAAACAACTGCAGGTGGAAGGAAAGTAGGCTGTGTGTCAAGAATTTCCATCTTGGGCAGCTCTGGAATTAGCATCTGATGGGCAGTGGTGAAATAAAATCATGTCAACAAGAGCCTGGACTTTGGCTTTGACGTAAGGAAGCTCACAGCAACAACAGGTGCCCTTCACGAGTCTCAGGGCTTTCTGGGGAATTTCAACTATGTCATGTTTTCTCCACATAACACTATCACAGTGATTTACCTAAAACATACTTCTGAGCTGCCACTAGGCTTTAAAATTCAGTTATTGCTCTAGAATAAAAATTGAAGTCAGTACAAGATTTAGAGAGAAATCATCCACTCCCTTCAGTTGACTAAGACTAAACGTAAGACACTTTCATTTCAGTAGTCCAAGTTCTTGCCTCCCCTTGGCCTGGAAGAGGGAGGATTGCTAAGAACCTCTTGGGAATGCAGAATTCAATAGGACAAGACACCTGTGACAACACAGCCAATGGTTCTTGACAGACAGCACTGTGGCACATCAAATCCTTAGTAGATGAGGTATGTATTAAACATCCATCCTTTGTCCTGTCATTTCCTCATTTGAGGCAAAAGCATGCAACTGTTCCTACAAACATAAATGGTGCAAATCAAACTCTCAATTACTATGAAAATTTTCTACTACATTTGCCTCTGAAAAAAATTTCTTTTTGCTTTCATATACTTCATATGTAAAGTATTATCAAAGTATAATATATTTTCTAGGATATTTTTGACTACTTGGATTTTCTATATTTTTAGAATATAACTAGAAGTTCTCATTTTAGCAAATAAATATTAATAACATTTGATAATGATGAGCTAAAACAGAAATTTTCTTTCCTTAAAAAATAATGTTTGCTTGAGAAGAGAATGGTAAAACCATTTCTCTACATATTAAGACACATACACCAAACCACAAAAACTAAAATACACAGGACGTCATAGGCATAAAATTTCATTATTTTCATAGTACTACTAAATGGCAGTCAGTGCCAATATATTACTTTGAATGACATATATTAATAACAACATTTTCCTAAACCTGACGTGTTTAACTTCCTGAAGCACACTTTCTACCAACATTAACGACAAAAATAATAGCTAAATCAGTTAGTAAAAACTGTAACCTCAAAATATCTACTTATTAAAATACTCAAATGAAACGCTTTCAATTTATGAACTATCCCAAATTAGCTTCTTGTAGTTTACTTTTCAAAACTGAAAATCAGGATTAGAAATCGTTTAATGTTTTATGTTGACATAATCTTACATGTACAAAAAACCTGCAAACGTTAATATTTTACCACATTCACATTATCCTGCAATCCATCTAACTAGCTACAAAGCCTTGTCTGTTTATCATCATACATGTGAATCTTGGTAACACAAAATACCAAGATAAAAAAAGTCTTTGGGTTCAGTCGAAGGATGTTTGAAGTTACTAGAAACAGTTGTCAAAAGGCAAATACGGCAGGCTTTGTACAACAACACAGTGGCACACCAGGACCACAGGACAAGGCTCGAAACCCAGTGTGACCTCACAAAAGCCATGGCACTCTCCTCTAAGCCTGATTTCCTCATCCTTATCCCAGGAACCTCACACCTAATAAATCTGTGTCCCAGGGATGCAGTGATGGTCAAATATAAAAGGAACAGTTCCCAAGAAAAGAGTTAAAAATCCCAAATCTATGTGCATGGACAATGCAGCCTCCAAACAAACAAACAAACAAACAAACAAAAAACTTACATATACATGCACATGCATACACCAAAATTTAAAAAAAATTTAAAATCCACAACCATAGTCTTATTTTCAACATATCTCCCTCAGAAACCAAAGAACCAATTTTAAAAAATCAATAAAATAGCAAGCTTAAGTCTATTGCTAAGCCTTTATAGATTCCTGCACCAATCAGAACACACATTCTTTCTAAAGCATGCAGAAAACATTTAACAAGAACCACTGACACGTTAGCCACAAATGTTTTTAAAAATGCCCAGGAACTAATATTATGTAGACCACATTCTTTGGCCACAGTTCTCTGAAGTTGAATATTTTAAACCAGTGGTTAAAACCAAACATTTGGTTTTTAAAAAGAATATTTGATTAATTCTTGAGTTTAAAAAAAAGATGTACAAAAGGCACAAAGCATCAAAATCTGGGAAAAAATATTTACAATATACCACATATGAAAAGTGGGATGGAACTGCATGGAACTAGAACATAATTTAGAGGGAAAATGATGTTAACTGAATATATTACCAAGCAAGAAATTTAGCGAAGTGTTCAACTCATAAAACAAAATTTAATATCAATTTTGATTAAAAATGAAATCTCTTAAAAGGTAAAAAGATAAAATCTTCTTCGACCTAATAATGGGTATTTACACCAGATCCTGCAACAAAATCAGACGTGATGATGAAACACTAGAAGATATAGTATCATGTTGCAGAAAGAAAACATCAATTCTAATTATGATGTACTGACGTATCTGGGAAGAGAAAAAGTTTAAACTTTTTGAGACATTTTTGGCTGACCTCAGTTTCATTTGAACTTTGCCAACTATGAAATATCCAATCTTCTACCTAAATAAAGACATTGTACCAAGATTGCTATGGTTACTTAAAATAGATTTTAAAATAAATAAATTGCTCTTAGTCTAGAATACAACCTACTCTAAGAAAGGGATTTGTGAACACAAATGAGAACACAGTTTTAACTCATAACCTATGACAGAGCTCCCTCTTCTGGCCCAGAGAAGTATAATAACCCTCACACTGAAAGCCTCTGGCGTCATTTCAGGAGCATGTACATCAGTTTTGGGAGAGCAAAGTTCTTTGATAGCCCTTGTATTTTTAAAAAAACAAACAAAAGACTATGGTGATGGTGCACAGGTGAAACTGGTGGTGGAAATTCTAGGGAGAGTACATCTGGGAAAAGAAAGAAAACACTGTACAAAAATGAACAATTATGTAAAATATATATAAATTTTAAAAAATAAATAAAAAATAAAACAAACTACCAAAAATCTATGTAGATAAATAACAAAAAGTCTTCCAAAATCCTAACACTGATATTTTATGCAGACACGGTGTTCAAAGGAGCCTGGACCACAGTTTACTGCCATGCTTCTTACAGGTGTTCTTGAGACCCCCTATAAAGCAATCAAATCTCACCTTGCCCTAATTCCCTCCCTCTAACGGCAATATAATCTTTACTGTAGGTTTAAGTGTGCACAACTAAAACACACTCCCCTCAGATGTGAGGCCATCATTTTCTTTTCCGTTCACAGGCAAGCCCCCTGTGAAAATCATGGTGTCCTTTGCTTTGGGAAATCCTGGGGACAGAGGTAGAGTAGCTAGTTGCTCACACAACCCGTGAGAAGAGTTATATGACTGCAGTTTGAGACTTATCAATGTAACGTGACCTGTAAAATGAACCTGAAAAGCAGCATAACACGCTGGTTAAGAGCATGCGCTTTGAAGTCAAACACATCTGGCTTCAAGTCTTGGTTCTTCTATTACTCACTACGTAATTATGAGCAAGTTACTTAATCTCTTTGCAATTCAGTTTCTGGTGCTATAAAATTGCAGGGTGCGGGGGGAGGTTTATTTACCACACAGCATGGTAGTAATGCTTAAAATATGTAAAAAGCTTCTAATAAATTAAGTACAGTTGCTAGTTTTTATTAAGGGCCTAATCATTCGTGATTACTGCATATTTTTAAAGTTTACCCTCCTGAGTATAATTAGTAAATAGATTTTATGTAATCAATAATTGTTTTTTAAAAAAGTATCTCTGGAATCTCATCAGAAGCCAACACCAGTGTTACCATGAATTCTGATAGACTTTCTACTATGGATCTGATGCCCCTATATGTAAAACAAATCAGGAGGTCAGTAGAATGAAAAGAGCAAAGACTGCAGTTCTTTCTTTCCCAGCTCCATCACCTCCTAGCCATGGACAGCAAGTAAATAACATCACTGAACCTGTTCCTTATACAGAAAGGATAGGAACATGACTACTGTAGGCAGGTCAATGATCGAATGAGCAGAAGCACTAGAGGCCTCGCCTCCTGCATGGAAATGCAAGGGAAAAAAAAACAAAAACAATGAATTGCTCAAAACCAGGAGAGAAGAGCCTGCAGGTGGCAAAATACTGTGGACTGAGCTGAGTGGCCCACTGGGAAAACCAAACCATACAGACTGGTTTTAAGACTAATACAGGATCAAGAATCAGAATAAAGAGAGAGGTCAAAACACATCTATACAGGGGGGGCTAGAATTTGTTTGACATTGAACACATCTGGCTTCAAGTCTTGGTTCAATTCCCAGCATAAATATAAAAGCCAGGATACACTGCACCCATAAACTCAAAGAAATGGCTAGAATGGTTTCTGTGGAAAGAGTTACTTAGGAAGTGTGAGCCCCTTGGCTGTACCACAGCATATTATGGAAATGAGAAATAATTTAAAGGCCCCTCTCAAGAGAAAGAACACCTAGGCACCCCAGGGATTCCTATAAAACCTAAGGGACATAAAGGACTTTCAAAGAAGATAATTCCCACTGAAAATAAGCTCACAAACAAAAATAACAAAGCATAAGAGGAAATATTACAGCACAAGAGATAGCAAAGACAATGAGCAGCTGAAATTAGATGCAAGGAACCCAAGAGATTGCTCTAAAAGATACCATAAAATAAAGAACATTATAACATTCAAAAAGAAAAAGGAATAAAATTTCTAAGACAGGATCAGGACATTACAAAAGAAGAAAAAGCAGACTATAAAATAATTAATAAAAACTTGTGGAAGAAAAAAATTTAGATACGAATAAACTCAATGTCTGGGTTACTTGATTCGATATGGCTTAAAAAAAAAAATCTGTGAATTCAAGAAAAACACCCAGAAAGTGACACAAAGAGATTTAAAAGAAAATATCAAGGAGAAGTGAATATAAAAAGGAAAAATGACAATGACCATTGCTATTAATCCTCATGGAATATAAACTGTTACAAATCTTTTGAAGATAGTATGGTAGTGCATACATAATAAGCTATTCAGACTGTTTTGGGAATTTTCCCTAAAAAATATTTAAAAGAAGAAGCATCCTATATGTAAGATGTTTCCTATAGATTTATTTACAACAGCGAAAAATCAGAAATAACCAAAATGCCTAGCAATGAGTAAATGATTAAAAAAAAAGTGTGATAAAGACAAAAAAGACTATGTGCCAATGTGGAAAATGCACGTGCTTGCTTGTTAAGTGGAAAATAATCAGAAAACAGAATATCTAGGCAAAATTACTATTCAGGACCACAGACATATGGTCACAAACAGAAGTTCTTTGTTGGAGTGAAAGAATGAACTACATTTTTAGAAAACAATTCATTAATATTGCTAAAACACTATTAGTATAATAATTACTAATACAGTAAGCGAGTTTAGAAGTAAATGAAGTATCTAAGCTTTCTGAAATAAACTCTTTAAAAATCTGTGAAATTGGTCTATTATAAATAAGTGTAACAAAAAGTTCAGGAAGGTTTGTGGCCTATATGTCCCAAACATAACTTTTGTATGTAAGATCTTCTCACTTCCATGTTAAAGCTTATTTAAAATTACATTCTACAAAACTAAAGAAAACAACTAAATGGTATGATTTAAGTTTATCAAGAGTAACAGCTACAATTTTAACTTTTAAGGATTCAACATTTCACAGTTCAAAGACAAAAGAAGATGAAAGCTCAAGTATTTTAGGATTAAATTTTAAATTTAGGATTTAATTTAAGGTTCTAGAACCTTCAGTTTTGTTTTAGTTATGACTTACACAATTTTATGTGGACTATTAGAGCTATAAAGGATAAGGGAAACAAAGTTTAACTGTTTAACTTTACTGACTAGGGCACTAAAACCCCAAACAAGGAAAGTATATTAACCAATACAACACAGGTAGTATTCCAGCCAATCTCTTTTAAATCTTTAAAAATAAATTCTGAAAAAAACTATGCATCTTAGATTTGCTTTATATTGTTATTTCTTTGAGGGGGACTAAAATATGATAGGTAGTAAATTAATCATCTTTCAAACTGAGGGATAATAAACCCATGTCAGCCACAAAATTATTCTGTGTAATTATGTATATGGTTTAATTTTCCATAATGAAAAGTTTAAATAACACCTAGAACAATAAGGAGTAATAATCTCAAAAGAAGTGGCAAATCTGTCAAACTGTTGACCCAAAAACTGAACCACGAGAGGGGCCTCCCCGGTGGCGCAGCGGTTGGGCGCTGCGCTGTGGAGCTGTCGGCAGCAGCGACGCGAGTTCGACGCCCGGCCGGGGAGAATCCCACATGGCACGGCAGACCTCTCCTGCCTTGCCCGCTGCTCCCCTCAGCAGTGTGTTTCTGATCTGCCTGTTCTGCTCCCCACTCTGTCTCTGGTGAACCATCTCGCCGCCCCATGCCTCTGGCCTGTACCCCAGCTTGTATGCATATAAAAAAAAAAAAAAACTGAACCACAAGATCTGTAGATTGCCTGTGAATTGAGTTTATTTAATGTCACTTAGCTGCAACTGTAGGTTATTAAATGGTTTTCGTGGTCACTATAATAAAAGATGCATGTTTCTCATTAGACATGCAAAAACTAACCCAACTCAGAAACTGAACAAGCAACCTACTAAATCAATTAATATTGGAAATATAAAAATTACTTTTGGGACAAAATTGATTCTTTAAATAAAAAAGGAGATTCCCCACAAAACACGGCCACGCACAACAAGTGTATGGGTCAGCCTCGTCATACTGCATAGGGAATTACAACCCTCCGTAGAAGTCAAGTCCTTCAAGTACGCAGACGCTGTAGCACTCAGTCAATAAAAAGCAACAGAAGTCCGCAGCTCATTACCACGAAACCAACCTTCCTAACAAATCCACTGGTTACTGAGAGACAGATAAAGAGAGACACTAAATTTAGCATATAGAATTGACTTGACAGTCTATGGAACACCAAACCAAGACATCTAGGGTGCTTCAATTTTGAATTCAGAGGATGAAACATATTGAAAGAACACTGGGTGAAAAAATTTTAAAGAGAGTGACAAGGAGTGACAATGTTTTTTATAAACTCTTTGCAAATATCTATTTTTACGGGCATAACAGTGAGAAGATAAAAAAGGGAAGAAAAAAAAGATTCCTAAGGCGAAGCAGAGCCCTAAGTCCTAATTTACAGACCCACTGTAACAGCAGCAGTATTTTGGGTGCAATTTATTTTTCTGGTAATAATTCCAGAAAATAATTTGGAAAATAAAATTTTAAATATTTACATCCTATTACCAATAATCACTACTTTTAATATTTATTTCCCTATAGCCTTAATTGTTTTTCCCCAGTTTTTTTAATGCATATACTAACACATGTTGACTTACCTTTTTACTTTTATAATATTGGAATAATATGCTATCATTTTGAGTCCTTCTTTTTTCATTCAACATATTTTCCCAACTAAGTATTCCTCAAATAGGACTTTTCGTATGGGATAGCATTCCCTTCAATGGAGGCATCATAATTCATCTGACCAGTCATTTGCCACCAAACATTTTAAGTTAATCAGATTTTTAAAAAATAATTACAAATAACACATTTGGGAAAATTCTTGAATATAATCAGTGAAAATGGCTGTTCAGGGACCTCCCTGGTGGCGCAGCGGTTGAGCGCTGCGCTGTGGAGCTGTCGGCAGCGCGCGGTGCGGGGTTCGACACCCGGCCCGGGAGAGTCCCACATGGTGCGGCAGACCTCTCCTGCCTCGCCCGCTGCTCCCCTCAGCAGTGTGTTTCTGATCTGCCTGTTCTGCTCCCCACTCTGTCTCTGGTGAAGCCTCTCGCCGCCCCATGCCTCTGGCCTGTTCCCCACCTTGTACAAATAAATCTTAAAAAAAAAAAAAAAAGAAAATGGCTGTTCAGGTTCAAAGCCAGTCCCTTCTGACTGCCGGTGCTTCCTTCCGCCTGACGCCATATGCCAACCCCTCTGCCCCCAATTCCCCAGAATCCAGCCCCTCCAATATTTTTAGCCCTTCGGCTATGGCAACAAAGAGGGGACTCAAGCGTGGGCCTGTGTGGGAAAAGCTGTGCTCGTCTGAGGGGTTGGTGTGCTTAGTCAGAGCCTTACTCTTCATGGTCCCCTCCTCTTCCTCGTCCTCGGAATTGATCACCATGGTACCCAGCTGTGAGGGCAGTGTGTCCCCGTGCTCGATCATCGTGTTGGCGCCATCGCTCATGGTGTGGGCCACGCGGACGGTGCCCATCTCATCACCCACTGCCCGAACCATCGTGCCAGAATCCAGCTCATCCTCCTCCTGCAAAAGAACAAAATCTCAAAATCGGGCTAATATGATCACAGGAGTTTCAGTTCCTTAACTACTTGTCACTCATCTCCATGCAGATAGCTCTGGATTTGACACACTGTGCTTTCAAATCCACCTGAGAGAACTTAGAGCATTTTCATTTAACCAAAGATCATAAATTTACCCAAGTGAGAGTAACACATCTAACCCTAGAAAACCCGCTCCCTCCCCTCTTCTCTCTTCTTCTTTGTAGATTTACAACATAGACTCTGGAATCTCAGTGTTGTGCAGGAGTAGGTAAGCGTAAAATCCACAAATTTACTATGGATCATAGATGTCTTAACAAGATATGAAAGAACCAAGTATCAGATCTGCGCATTCTCTCTCCCAAGTAAAAGGTGGAAGTGAATAAAAGATACAGGGCAGAAGAGCAACATTTGAATGTGTCCAGAAGAACAAACATGGATGCAGCAAGCCTCCAGCAAGCCTTGGTCCAGGACAGGATGCCATCCATGCCAGGCTCCAGGCTGACGATCCAGCATCTCCCGCTGTCTTACCTGTGTGGCATCACACACTAACAAGCACTAACGCCTGAGCTCGCAGCAATGCCTGCCACTCACTGAATTCTCTTCATCATCCTGGTCCACCTCCCGCTGCTGGGCCTCCTGGCGTTTCAGCTTCACGTCCATGGCTTCGTTAATTAAGTCCCGCAGTATGGACACTCCTTTGGCACTCTTGACAAACGGGTGCTGAAAGAAAAAAATGGCAAACACTGGAGACAGTTTATACAGTACTGTGCCAACACAGTGCCTGGCACAGAGCAGATACTTAATGCTACTTGCTGGACCACTCAATCAACCTCATCCTTCTCACTATGCTCTGGCCAGAAGCTAAGCCACACTCATGCTGTAACTCTAAGCAGAGGTACATTCAGGCTTCGCCCATCTTTTTCAAGGTGGCTGGAGTATCTCTTCCCTTGCTCTGCCAAATCTAGAGATTCACAACGGAGTGGCACTGCCCCCTAGAGGAAGGTTAGTAAACGTGCTGGGAACTTGCAGTTGGCCCTTGGTTTGGAGGACACAAATGGCAGGGAGGGGAAGCAGGAACATAAGCCATCCTGCCCAGAGCTGGAAAGCCTACCACAACAAGTGCGGCGCACACTGCACATCTCCCAGCGTCTCAGAGAACATATACGCTTGAACAAGTAATGCTGGATTCTTTTCCAGAGATAAGCAAAAATTCCAGTAACTTGGGAGGTGATTTTGGAGTTGGGGCTTAAATGGGGTTAAAGATATTGTTTTGAAATCACTGAATAATTTACTCATTCTGCTTACTCTTTCTAGTCAATGTACTAAAACATTTTCAACTACATGTTTAAGTGAAAAGGATTTTAGTGCAAAAGTGCAGTTCTACAGAAATATTAAAATTCACTCAGAAGGCATAAACATTATTCAACCAGCAAAGATACTTGAAACAGGGATATTTGTGAAATTAATTTATAAACACTGCTTTGAAGTTTCCAACATTCATACCATCTTATATTCTCCTTGTTTGAAGCACAATGATAAGAAATACCTGCTGTAAAAGTAACAGATGAAAATTCTTTTTAGGGGGTCACCTATTGTTTTCTCAATTCAATACTGTCCCCAAAGTTCCTCTTGCAATCCACTCCCTATTCCTCGCCACTCATCCAAGTATAGACCTCTAGGGTCTTTGTACAGATTCGAGGGATTGAAAGTCCATCTCAAGATGTTGTAGGATCACAATACAAGAGTTGTCTTCTCTATAACACTTCATCAATGGCCCCATCCAGATCAGAAAAGAATTTGCTACAAGTAGAAATATGACCCAGCTCATCTGAAAGAAGACTGCTCGCTCTGTCTCACCACCTGGAAAGCCGACCAGACCACTTCCCTCCTCTTATCTTATACAAATAAGTCCAGTCTGTTATTCATTAACATCAGTTTCACGCTTGTGTCAACCACTCATTTTCCTGTATTTCTTCAGCACAATGGTTTCTGTTCTTCCTGCTCTTTAATCTAGACTCCACGATGGCAGAGGGAGAGGTAACTACTTCATCCTGTCTGCAAGCTGAACAGCCTCTACCATGAACCTCAGTCCTTTGTTAAAACCGAGTTGGGTGTTGGCACGCCCACTCTGGCATCAAAAAGAGCCAGGCTCTCGTCTTGGCCCGGCTGCTACCCAGCTGAGTGGCTGAATGAGTTACCTTCTCAAAGACTTCATTTTCTCACCTGTAAAAGGGAAACAATTCCCAGCCCTCGTTAGTCCATGATGCTCGAGTGGCATAACATGTGCAGAGCATGTGACACACAGCAGAGGCTCACTAAGTGCCAATTCCCATCCCTACCACAGGGAGCTCCGGGTTTTCCTGCAAGTCATATTTAATGGCCTAACACCATTTTCCATTTTCTCCATTCAGTGGGAGTTAAATCTCCCCAGAGGCGAGGCGGGTCTGCTGTGTCTTTACTACCTCCACGCAGGTATGCTAAGGGACTGGTGAGCTTGGGAAGGAAAGGGAGAAAGGCAGCTGCAGACCTGGAGGAGCTGTGTGGCTGTGGCTCTCTGCTCGGGGCTCTTTACAAGACACTGCTTCACAAAATCCATGAAGTTATCAGACCACAGCTCTGGCTTCCGGAATGTGGGAGGAGGGTTTGTAGGGATCATGAAGATTGCCTATTGAAAAAAACAAAACACAAAGATGTGGTAGAATGAAACTGATGCTACAATAAAAATACGACTAGAAATACTATTACAGCTTGATAAAATGATGTTTCTCTTGTTCTCCGACAAGCCCATCCAAATTCCAACAAAAACCTAACAATCTCAAAGTAGGAGTTATGATAATTAGAGAACCTGATATTTCTCTCTCTCTCTGCACACTACCCCCTTTCTTTCCCTCTGTCTCCCTCTTTCACGTGTCCCCTAAACCTTAACCTCACAACATCCAACAAGTTTCATTTTTTTCTAATCACAGTATATTGCCTTTCCAAGTGAAAAGACATAAGACTATTTCAAGGATAAGCTTAGCTCCTAGTCCTCAAGTCTCCCTTCTCCCTAAAAGTTACCACCACCACTAGATGTAAACAAGGAGATTATAAATCCAGAAGTCCCCCCAAATCTCAAGGGATTCATTAACTTCAAAGCCAAACAAAAATACTTGAGGAGGAAAAAAAATCTACTACCCATTGCAGTTAAATTCTACTTAAAAACATAAGACTATTATTTACTGAGTTTCCAATAAAAAAGAGTTTTTAAAAAATGAAACTTTGTAATAAGCAGCTTAACTTACAGTCTTTAAATCTAAAAATATAACCAGTAAGTCCTCCTCCACCCTTTCCCATTTCTGACACCCAAAAAGGGAAATTTATCTTTCAGCACATAATTGTTAGTAATTGTTAAATAATTAAGTCTTTTCATAGGAGAATGAAATAATTAAAGAGGAGAAGCTGGGGTTCGGAGTTATGGAGAGGACTACAGATCCCCTGAAGAAGACAGGGTCAAGGTTTTATTATAATAGTGTTGTGATGAGGGGAGGTAAGTCCTGGAAATCCTTTAGGGTGTCAACACTGAAGAAGTTTCAGGGGAGACTGAGACTACCATAAAGTAGATGGAGGCTGGAGAGTACAGAGCCTCCAGAGAGTCTGGAGAGCCACAAACCAGAACAGACACGTTTAACCACCTATTGGTTTAGTCAGGAAACAGGTAACATAACAACCAAAATGGGTGTTAGAGATGGGAGTTCAAAAACACAGCTGGCTTTCTTAATACCACTACATGAAAAGCATTAGAGAAGACACTGCAACAAAACAGGTAATGACCAATACTTGGTGGGCAGGGAATTTTGGAGACTAACAAAGTGAAAAGTCCATGCTTGGTATAAAGGAGAAGACTGCTCCTCAGCTCCGTTAATGTCATGTAATGTTAGAATGAAGGCACCTAAATTGTTAAATATACATCTTTATACATTTTTATACAAAATATATATTAGAGATATACATTATACATATACATACTATTACTTGTATATATATTGCACAAGTCAGGCTCAGCAATTCTGGGGCCCACGTGCTGCTGGTGGACTGTCACATATAACGGGGAGGGGGGAGGACACCTGGATAGGTGACTACAGCACAGTCAGCAGAGTGGAACACCTGGCATCTACACTGATACTTATCAATTACATAAAATTATTTCACTTACAGTTTTGCACCTAATCAAGTAAGCCATTTACCCAACTTTGTGATGAAGACCAGTAACTACCACCATTGGTTTTCTGTCCATTTCCTCACCCTCATTGGATGGATATCAGCGTAAGGGGGTTTTCCTTCAGCCATTTCTATGGCAGTTATTCCTAACGACCAGATGTCTGCCACGCAGTTGTACCCAATTTCCTGAATCACTTCTGGAGCCATCCAGAATGGTGTTCCTATTACGGTATTCCGCTTGGCCATGGTATCCTAAAATAGAAAAGGGAGGCATCAACACTAAGCACTAAAGTTATGGAGAAAAGAAGACTTCCCAACAAAAACAAATAACTTGTTCTTAAAACATATAACATATAAAAACCATACTCAAAACATGATTCAACAAATCACAAAAGAAATTCAAATGACCTAGAAACATGCAAGAATCCTAATCATTAAAACAAGACTGACAAAAATTTAAAAGACTAAAAATAGCTAAAGCTAACAAGAGAATAGAAAATTGGGCACTGAAATACATTATTGGGGTATAAACCGGTTCAACTTTTTTGTAGGCAATTTGGCGGTATTTATTAAAATTAAATGTCCACATCTTTTTTTTTTTAAATAGGAAAGTTAATGCTTTTTTTTTTAAAGACTTATTTATTTATGCATACAAGCTGGGGTACAGGCCAGAGGCACGGGGCGGCGAGAGGGTTCACCAGAGACAGTGGGGAGCAGAACAGGCAGATTGACGGAAACACACTGCTGAGGAGAGCAGCGGACGAGGCAGGAGAGGTCTGCCCCGCCGTGTGGGAATCTCCCCAGCCGGGCTTCGAACTCGTGTCGTCGCTGCCAACAGCTCCACAGCGCAGCGCCTAACCACTACGCCACTGGGGAGGCCCAGTGTCCACATCTTTTGATCCAAATCTATTTCTAGAAATATATACCATGCCCCAAGATATATGTACAAGTGTTGTAGAAATATCTGTAACAGAGGGAAGGAAAAAAAGAAAAAGGAGACAACTCAAATGACTGTCTAAAGGCGACAAGTACAGCAAACACTGCTATAATGAGATATCACATTAAAAAAGAGAAAGACAGATTTATTCTCCAGAATAGAAAAAATAAACTAAGATACAAATGAAGCCAGTAAGTTAGGTTGTAGAAGTATATCTACCATAACCTTGTTTTTGAAAATTAAAAATAATGATCAAAACAATAATAAAACAGTAATATTACTGCTGTATCGGGGGTGGGGGGTGGGGGGAGGGGCCCTAAACTATTAATAGTAGTTTATCTAAACAGTGGACTCATGAAGGGCTTTTACTTTTCTTTTTTTTTTAAATATATTTTTATTGTTTTTTATGTCTTTTACATTTTGTATTCCCCTTGGGTAGCCCACCACCAATTCACCCGTGATCCATCTCCATGGTCCCTTGTGTTCTTTTCTATTCCATTTTGTGCCCTTATCCTCCCATCCCCCCCCCCACCCGCTGAGTGTCTCTCAGGGCTTTTACTTTTCATCTCATATACTTCTGTAACACACTGTTGGTTTACAATAAGATCACGCATTAGAGTCCTCCCTGGTGGCGCAATGGGTTAAGCACAGCACTCTGAAGCTGGCCAGAGCCACTGCAGCATATGTTCAATACCTGGCCAGGGAGATTCCCACATGGCACAGCAGACCTCTCTTGCCTCACCCGCTGCTCCCCTCAGCAGTGTATTTCAGTGGATCTGCCTGTTCTGCTTCCCACTCTGTCTCTGGTGAATCCTCTCACCACTCCACACCTCTGGCCTATACCCCAGCTTGTATGCATAAATAAATAAATCTTTAAAAAAAAAAATCACACATTACATGTGCAATCACAAAATTTTTTAATTTTGTGAATTTATGTAAAAACTTTGTAAAAAGTATATCTGTATGTAAAAAATGTGTATTACTACATACATAATTTTTCTTTTTATAATATATACAGATTGTACACATATATAAGATATATAAAAATATCTTGATGTGGGGCTTAAATAAGACTCTATGAATATAGTACACCTGGGCAAATAACTCCCACATACTTTCCCAGAATGGCATAGCACTACGAAAGAGAACCTTCCCAGATTTCCTGTCTTTTAGGAAAGATTTTTAAACATAACTAAATATGCAACAGGACTTCCCAACATGATCAACCATGTTTCTTCTGAAATGTCTGTGGCTTAAATTAGGTTATGCCAGTCAGAATAGATGACAGATAATATTTTACATCAATTTCACTTTGCCAGTCCTATGTAAAAATTAACACAGGAACTAACTAACTGCTTAGTCATTTCCTTAGCTGTGAAACTTCAAATTTGTAGAGGTGTTTGCAAAGGATTGCAGTCAAAGTCATTTTCAAGGATTAATTCAATTAAAAATGATATTTGGGGGGCTTCCCTGGTGGTGCAGGGGTTAAAAGACACAGCACTATCACCAGTCACTGCCACATGAGTTCAATCCCCAATCAGGGAGCAGACCCACATAGCGCAGCACACTTCTTCTGTCTTGCCCACTGCTCCCCTCAGCGTGTATTTCAGTGGATCGAACTGTTCTGCTCCCCACTCTGTCTCTGGTGAACACTCTGAGCTTGTATGTATAAATAAAATAAATCTTTAAAAAAAATGATATTTGGATAACTAGAAATTTGGGGGAAAGTAAGAGTAATGAGTGGACAACCAGATCGATTACAACGTTATACCGATATAATAACACACAGATACAAAATAATTAAGTACAGAAACAGAATATATATTGCACATATATGTAGTTTGCTGACAGGATTAAAACATCACTTCAAATCAGCAAGCAAAGTATAAATCATGCAAAGGAAAAAAAAGCACTGGTAATCTGGCTAGTCATCTGTAAAACTAAATTTTTAAGTTCAAATAGATTGAAATTTTAAATGTAAACAAAAACCAAAAAATACTAAAAGAACATAAAAGTGAATGATTATAAAGCATTAAAAGAGGAATGGACTTTTAATGAATGACATTAAAGGCAGAAAACATAAGATAATCCTGTACTAGCAAAGACAAGCATAATTGGACTTATTTATAAACTTCAACTGGAAATATAAATTGTTCTAGAAGCACTTTGGCAATGTGCATCAAAAGGCTTAATATTTCATGTATTTTCTGACGCAGGTTCCTAAATTAAGAAATCATCCTGAGGATAAACTCAAGGAAATGCAGAGACTTTATCCGCAAGGATGTTTATCACAGAGTTTACGATGGTGGGAGAACTGTAACAACCTAAATGGGCACCCATCAGGCCCAGCTGCTGGGGTAAGTTAAACAAGTCATGGCAAAGATCCCCAATCTGCTGTCAGAAACAATAGTGTAGACTTCTGGGTAAAGATGACAGACAAAAAGATACTAAAAAAAAAAAAAATTTTTAAGGAATAAATCCTTAAGGGGAAAAAAAAGGGGGGGGGTTAGGGTGATGGGAGGGAATCATAGCCACAATATTTTGTCAGCTGGAAAGCAAAGAGGGGTGAAAATGGAACAAAACCGGAAGAATGGGTTGAAAACTCTTTAAGAAGCAGTAGAGGGCCTCCCTGGTGGTGCAACAGGTTAAGTCACAGCACTATGAAAGCTATCCAGAGCCACTGCAGCACGAGTTCGATCCCCTGCCAGGGAGATTCCCACATGGCGCAGCAGACCTCTCCTGCCTCGCCCACTGCTCCCCTCAGCAGTGTATTTCAGTGGATCTGCCTGTTCTGCTCCCCACTCTGTCTCTGGTGAATCCTCTCACCACCCCACCACACCTCTGGCCTACACCCCAGCTTGTATGCATAAATAAATATATATTTTTTAAATAAGCAATAAAGTTCCAGATCTGCTTCTCACTCAAGCTATTATGGTTTCCCTTGTCCTGCTCAGGCATAAGACTGGAGGATTCTCAGGAGAGTGAAGCCAAGGATCTCTAGAGAGTGGAGTGCAGTGGGCTCCTGAATCAGGAGCATTAAGGTAGCATGTACACAGAAAGGCTGAACAATGCCCTCAAGGGCCTCTTCTTCCCTGAAGGTGGCCAACAAGGCGCAAGGCCTCCAGGCAAGAGACCAAGCAGAGAGGAAATCCCAGTTGTAGAATGAGGAACTCAAATTGAGTAGCACTAGAGGGGTGACCTAAAAACCAGCCCAGCCAGCTCATCTTTGACTACAGTCTCACTTTTAGTAAAGAAAAGACATGATCTCATGTTTTTCTTTACCCAAAAATCAAATTAACTTAAAAAAAAAAAAGCAAACCCCTAATCAAGCTGTGTCCTCAAGGATACACAAAAATCAACTATATACCAGCAATGAGCCATCTGAAAATAGAGAAAGCAATTCCCTTTAGAACAGTATTAAAAAGAATTTCACTTAGGAATAAATTTAACCAAATAAACAGCAGACCTGTACACTGAAAACTCCTAAGACATTGCTGAAAGAGATTAAAGAAGATCTAAATAAGGGCCTCCCTGGTGGCGCAGTGGTTGAGCGCTGCGCTGTGGAGCTGTCGGCAGTGGCGACGCGAGTTCGACGCCCGGCCGGGGAGAATCCCACATGGCGCAGCAGACCTCTCCTGCCTCGCCCGCTGCTCCCCTCAGCAGTGTATTTCTGATCTGCCTGTTCTGCTCCCCACTCTCTCTGGTGGAACCTCTCGCCGCCTCGCGCCTCTGGCCTGTACCCCAGCTTGTATGTATAAATAAAATAAATCTTTAAAAAAAAATAAAAAATAAAAAAAAATAAAGAAGATCTAAATAAGTGGAAAGACACTTGTGCTTCCGTAATAGAAGACTCAGTATCACTAAGATGGCACTATTTCCAAACTGATTGACAAGTCCCCACACAATTCCCAACCAAAGTCCCAGTGAAGTCCACTTATTTGTTTCTGCTTTTGTTCTTGTTCTTTCACAGCCAAAAAAAGTCTCATGATCAACGTCAAGGAGCTTTTACCCCAGGATTCCCCTCCTGAGTTTCAGAGCTTCTTACATTGAAGTATAAACTGAATTAAATTTTAGGAGTGGTATAAGCATTCTATGGCATAGAAATACCTAATTTCCCCAAGATTATTTATTGAAGAGACTACCTCATTTCCCACTGAGCACTCCTGGCTCCTTTGTCAAATTATTAGTTGGTCTTATGAGCATGGGTTTATTTCAATTCTGTTGATTATTTATAGCTTTAAAATAGAGTTTGAGATTAGGAAAGGTTATGCCTCTAACTTTGTTCTTCTTTCCAGGATTGTTTTGATTATCCAGTGCCTTTTGTGGTTCAATACAAATGTTAGGATTGTTTGTTCTATTTCCTAGTAAAACACCATCAAAATTTTGATAGTGACGATGATCTATAAATGATTTTGGATAGTATAGACATTTTAACAGTACAATTCTTTCACAAGGTGCTTTCTTTCTTTTCGGATAGCTCACAGTGTACGACAATACCACTGATTTTTGTACGCCATTCTGTGTCTTGCAACCTGTTTTTAGTTCGTTTGTTTTACAATGACCACAGGTTGTTTTGCTGCAGAAAACGCGGTTATTCCCCAAATAAGGGATATCTTTCCATTTACTTGCGTCTATTTCAATTTCTTTCAATGTCTTATAGTTCCAGATCCTTTGTCTCCTAATTAAATTTATTCCTCAGTATGTTAGTGTTTTTGATGTTATTACAAGTGGAACTACATCAAACTATAAGTTCTGAAAGCAAAAGAAACAATCAACAAAATAAAAAGACAACCTACAGAAGGAGAAAATATTTGCAAACCACATATCTAATAAGGGACTAGGACTCAAAATATATAAGAAAATCACACAACTAGTAGCAAAAAAAAAAAAAAAACAAAACTGTTCAATTGAAAAATGGACAAAGGACCTCAACAGACAGTTTTCAAAGAGGACATACATATAGCCAACGGGCACCTGAAGAGATGCTCAACATCACTAACCACCAAGGAAATGCAAATCAAAACCAGTGAACTATCACCTCACACCTGTTAGAATGGCCATTATCAAGTAGATAGGAAATAAATTTGTGCTGGAAGAAAAAAGAACCTTTGTGCACAGCTGGTAGAAATGTAAACTTTGCTGCCACTATGGAAAACAGCACGGAGGTTTCTCGAAAAACTAAAAATAGAACTACCATATGATCCAGCAATTCCACTTCTGGGAAAGAAAGTAAGTATTGGCAAGACTGTGGAGAAACTAAAACTCTCAGATACTAGCAATGAGAATGTAATGTAAAATTCAGTTGTCCTGGAAAACTGTCTGAGAATGTTAAAGGGTTACCATATAATCCAGAAACTCTGTGCAGCATATGCAAACATACATTCACATAAAACTTGTATATGAATTTTATATCAACATTATTGATAATAGTCAAAAAGCAGGGCCTCCCTGGTGGCGCAGCGGCTGAGCGCTGCGCTGTGGAGCTGTCGGCAGCGCGCCATGCGAGTTCAACGCCGGGCCGGGGAGAATCCCACATGGTGCGGCAGACCTCTCCTGCCTCGCCCACTGCTCCCCTCAGCAGTGTATTTCTGATCTGCCTGTTCTGCTCCCCACTCTGCCTCTGGTGAACCCTCTCGCCACCCCACACCTCTGGCCTGTACCCCAGCTTGTATGTATAAATAAATAAATCTTTAAAAAAAAATAGCCAAGAAGTAGAAAGAAACTAAATTTTCAACTACTAAACAGATAAACAAAATGTAGTATATAGTCAGGTGTCACTTAATTTTTCAATCAATGATTGCCACACATATATATGACAGTGGACCCAACAGGCTCTATCGTCTAGAGCCCAGGTACACAGCAGACTGTGTTATCTGGTTTGTGTAATTACACTCCATGACACCTTATAACAACCAAATCACAACCCCTTCATTAAGCAGTAGGTGATTGCATTCAGACAATGGAATACTGTCTAGGCATAAAAAGGAATGCAGTACTGACCCATGCCTCAACATGACGAACTCTGAAATAAAACATAAAAAAAGCCATAAACAAAAGTTACATATTCTAAGACTGAGTTTACATGGAATGTTCAGAATGGGCAAATCTATGGAGACAGGAAGTAGATTAGTGATGGCCAGGAGAAAAGAAGGGGAAAGAGGTACAGAGTTTGTTTTGGGGATGATGAAAACATTCTGGAATTTTTTATGGTAGTCTGTCCCCCTTCCCTATTCCTCAGGATAGACATTCCAATGGATGCCTGAAACCACAGATTGTACCAAACCCTATATATACCATGTTTTTGCCTATACATACACACCTATGACAAAGTTAACTGTAAATGAGGAACATTAAGAGAGTAACAACAATAACTACTATTAGAATAATTATAATATACTCTAATAAAATTTATGTGAATATGGTCCATCTCTTTCAAAATTATCTTATTGTCTTATTTTCAGACCTCAGCTGACAGCAGATAACTGAAACTGCAGAAATGAAACCTCCAGAAGCAAAACCACAGATAAAATTCACTTGGAGTGGCTTTTGTGAACATACTAAAAACACTGAATTAAACATTTTAAAAGGGGGTAAAAATTCTACAAAGGCAGCATTATAGCAGTAAGAATTTATAAATAATTATTCAGTAATCACCAAGTTTATTACATTAATAACCACTAATATTCTCAGTTTTAATATTTTATTTTTATACAGTACCAGAAGGATTTAGTTTTCAATCTGGTTCCTTATTAAGAAAATTATTTAGTCGGTACCATGTACCTATGCACTAACAGCAACAAAATCTTTTGAAGGACCAAAAATCACAATATTGAATTAATTTCTCATTTTTTTGAATATCAAGGCAATTTTTGTGCTATTGCAAAACCCATAAAATGCCCTAATGCTTCCCAGGCAGATTTAAAATTTAAAAAAAAAACTGTAAATAATATCAGCTCAAGTGAATTATATATATGTATGTATTCTATTACCTTGAGAAAACTTATAATGTTGTTATAAATTTTAGCAATATACCTGTCTAGAACTATTTCTGTTTATATACATTCATTTCATATATACTCATGTATTTTATTACATTAGTAAGTCTAGACTTCCTGTTTTGAAAAAATTTTTTTTTCATTGTCTTGCACTAGTGAGGTAGGAAGGGAATCAAGAGACTGCAGACTACATTAGGGCCAAACAAAGAGTGTTTTCAGTGACGTAACCATCAGTTCTACCTAGAGGCTGAATGAGGTAACTTTAAGTCTTACTCAAGGAAAACAGTTTAGATTTCATTTATCTTCCCTTTAAAAACACGATGATGCAGATCAAGAGGATGTAAAACTTTATCATTTCTTGTTTTAGCTTTTATTTTATCAAAGTTAAGCCACTGACCAAATTCTAGGAAAGAATCGAAAATAACTTACCATCTCTTTTGTAACCTATTGGTTTGTTCTGTAATGTTTTGCTAAGACAATTAAGTCAAGTGTATTTTTAAATTAAATAAATAAAAGGAATTCCTTCTCAAGGCAGAGCTGAAAATTACCAATACAAGGAAAACTTTTACTTACTGTAAGCTGACCTGCTACTCCAAAATCTGCAAGTTTTGCATGCCCTTCTGTATTTAGCAAAATATTCCCAGCCTTGATATCTCGGTGTATTTTTCTCATAAAATGAAGATATTCTAGTCCCTTAAGGGTTGACTGTAATATTGTAGCTATTTCATCTTCTGTTAACTGGAAAAAAAAAAAAGTCAAATTCTATCAGTTTACATCAGCACATGAAGGGAGGAAGATCGGGGGAGAAATATTAGGTCCAAACACCTTTCCTAGAACATGAGATATCATTCAACATGGAAAGTATCATAGTGATGCTCGCAGTTTATAATACCATGGTGATGCTGACCACCCCCAAGGCAGTCCCAGGTCAGGGCTCTCCCCAAACATCAGATGCGTTTATCTGCCCACACAGCATCTGCAAATGAACACCTACCAAGCATGACATGTCAAAATCAAATTGTTTATTTCTAGAACCAGCTTACCCTTCTCCTTACCCACCCACTCAGCCAACCTTTATTCTTCCCATAGTCTGTTCTCTCCCAGTAAAAGACAACTTCATTCTTCCAGTTGCTTCGGTCAAAAACCTGAGGTGATGTCACCCTTGGCTCTTCTCTGTCTTCTAATTACATCCAACTTCATCCAGTGAAATCCCCCTGATCCAAGCCACTACCAAGTCCTGCCTGAACTGTTCAAATAATCTCCTGCCTGGTCTCAGTGCTTCTGCATATTTTCCACACGCAGCCATAACAACTCTTTAAAAATGTAAGCCGTAAGTACTCAAAACTCTCCAACAGCTTCCTGAGTCACTCAGAATGAAAGCCAGTCCTCACCACGGGCTCACATGATCTAGCCTCAGGCTACCTTTACCTTCTACCACTTCCTACCTTGTTCGCTCTGTTTCCACCATGTGAGCTTCTTTGCTGTTCTTCCACAAACGCCATTTAAAAATCTCCTTGATTTGTTTTCTATTGTATCCCTTGTACCAAGAGAGCCACCTGGCACTCGGTGCTGAAAAGTATTTATTAGATGATAATAAACAAATGAACCCAAGAAAGCTGGAGACTGACATAAAACACCTGATGAATCCAACACTGACTGTGTGAGGATTCAACCCCCGTCCTAAGCAAACTCAATCAATAAACTCTCAACCAGTTCCCCCTATGAAAACAACTCCCCTTTATAAGGCAGGTTGCTCTAGAGCAAAAAGCACAGTCTCTGGACTAGCAAACAGTCAGGAGGTCTAAAGGTGACCACAAGAAACCAAAGGGCAAAAGGCTCGCTGACACCATCTCTGTGCAGACATGCAAAGAGGAACATAAAAAGAAAAACCCAGAGGTCCCTGTCAGTTTTGCAGATTTTCCCAAGAAGTGCTTGGAGAGGTGGAGGACAATAATATCTGGGAAGGAGGAGTCTAAATTTGATGAGATGGCAGAAGCAGATTAAGTTCGCTATAATCAGGTAATGAAGAACTACGGACCAGCTAAAGGAGGCAAGAAGGAGCCTAACGTCCCCAAACAGCCCCGGTCTGGATTCTTCCTGTTCTGTTCAGAAATCCACAAACCCTGGCAGCTCTTTCGAAGTCATGGCAAAGAAGCTGGGGAAGGTGTGGAATAACTGCCTTGAAAGTGAAAAGCAGCCCCGACAGCAAGATGGCAAAGCTGAAGTACAAGAAGAATGTCGCTGACGCCAGGAGGGAAGGAAAGTTTAATGGTGCAAAGGGTGCCACTTAGATTGCTGGGGAGAAGGTAGAAGAGGAAAATGAACATGATGAGGAAGAAAAGGAAGAATAAGAAACTGTTTCTCCATGGCTTGGGATTAGAAAGACCTTCCTTTACTCTTGGCTCTACTTTCTATTTATGTGATTTAAGCAACTCATCAAATTCCTCTTAGTCTCAGTTTCTCAAACTATAAAACAGGAATATCACCTTTCTTCAAGACTCATGAAAATCAAATGATGTAAGGCATTAAAGAATGAAATGAGGGCCTCCCTGGTGGCGCAAAGGGTTGGGTCTCAGCCTACAAAGCTATGGTAGTCACTGCAGCACAAGGAGTTCGATGCCCAGTCAGGGAGCTTCCCACATGGCGCAGCAGACCTCTCCTGCCTCGCCCGCTGCTCCCCTCAGCAGTGTATTTCAGTAGATCAGCCTGTTTTTCTCCCCACTCTGTCTCTGGTGAATCCTCTCACCATCCCCCACACACACACCTCTGGCCTACACCCCAGCTCTTGTATGCATAAATAAATCTTTAAAAAAAAAAAGAATGAAATGAAATGAAAGACTATACATGTCCAACACCTACTACACTATCAATCAGTCAATCAACAAATACTTAATAAGGAACAATTACAAGCCAGGCACTACGCTACCAATATTAAAATAGTTAATGTTACTAATTTTTTCATCTAATTTAGACACTATTTTTGTAATCTTGCTTAATCCTTACAACAACCAGATGAAGCAGGTATAATAATAGTCATCCCCATTTTATAGGTAATAAAGCTGAAGCACAGACAAGTGAAATCACTTCTGTGAAAAATCACAGAATAAATGATATTATTCAAGCAAATACCACTGACTAGGCAGCAAGCTTGAGTTTAGGGTGTCTTTTGTGGCTAAGAGAACACAGCTCATGGCTTGCTCACTGAGTCCTTATTCTAACCAGCTGAGCTAATCTCTGAGGGTAGCACTGCCTAAGAGCAATGGAACGTGAAGCACAAACAGAATTTTTAATCTTCCAGCAGCCCCATTTAAAAAAAAAAATTAATTTTGATAGTATATTTTACTTACCAATATTTATCCAAAATATTATCATTCCAACATTGATTAGTACAAGTTTTCACATTTTTTTGTAATAACTATTCAAAATCTAGTGTGTACTTGACAGATTTATAGTACTTCTCAGTAAAGAGCAGGCACATATTAAGTTTTCAATAACCACATATGGCTGACTATCCCAATGGGTGGCACAGCGTTAAAATACTTAGCAAAATAATGTGTCATAATTAAAAATCAGTACTTAGAATCAAAAATTACATAAATATAACCAGTTAATATTAAAATAGCAAAAAACATCAAAAGCACCATCAAAATTAATTTTGTTTGGTTTCAAAACACCTGAAAAAAAATACCTTAATGTTGCATATACAAAGATCTGTAAACCAATTTTTAATTTAATAAATTATTCAAGCTTTGGGACTTATAAATTTATCTTATGCTATGATATTATTCTTAGCTAAAGAACTTGCTATTTGACTAGGCAAACATAGTAACTCTGAATAATGTAAATTAAGAAAAGGACACAGTAAGTAGTATAGAAGATACAAAAGTTATAACTGACTTTTAAAACACCCCACCTTATAGTTTGTATATCACTTCACAATTTACAAAGTACTTTCACATAGTCATATTGTTACTTACAGCTTTACAAATACTTAGCATAGGTATTATTGTTCCTATTTTTCTTATTTAAAAAAAATTGCTAGAGGCTAAGAAATCCCCCACTTCTACTCTTAACCACTCATAGACCATACACGTATCCTTTTAAAATGTAAATCAGAGGACTCGCTGCCTTGGCTTAGAACCCAGCAATGGCGCTCTTGTACTTGGACTAAAAATCAAACTCATTATCGTGGCCTGCAATAACCAACATAATCTAGCCGGCTCACCTTTCTAACCTCATCTCTTGCAGCTTCTCTTCCCCTCTCCCCCCCTCCAGTCACAGAGGCCTCTTTGCAGCACTGGAACATGCCAAACTCATTCCAGCCTCAGGGTCTTTGCACTGGTTATTTCCCTAACTAGAATATTCTTTTAGAAGTCTGAGCTCTCTCCCCGTGAATGGGAAGCTGGAGAGATTCCCCAGCTGGCCTAGGACATTGGATCTAGTTCCCCTATCCCTTCTCCACTCCCTTGAAGCCCCTCAATAAAGTGAGAGCTTTACCCTTAAGAAAAAGGTCTGTTTTTTTTTAAGATCTTGTCTTCCAAGGTTTACTTCCTTAAGTGAGTTTTCTTAACCAGTTATTCTAAAGTAGTCCCACCAAGCACTATCAGTTTACCCTCATTTTCTTCAAAACAATTATCACTATCTGGTATTTGTTTTCTAGTTACCACTGGTTTCCTTTTTGTTGCTCTACCAGAAAATGCACCACCATGAGAGCAGGATTATTACCTTATCCACTGCTGGATCTCTGGTCTAGAAAATGATGTTGTATTTTTAGTTTACATTATTCTAGAAACATTTACTAAACGAAGAGTTCAAACAAATGAATAGGAACTAGAAGCCATGATTGCTAGATTTTTTTCCCAGCCATCACAGAAAGAGCAAATCATCTTTCACAGAGGTTATTTCTGACTAAGAGGACATCGAGGAAGCTACTCTATGAACACCATGCATAGGAGAAAACCAAACCCAAACTTAAATGTTTAAAACTGGGCCTCCATGGTGGTGCAAGAAGTTAAGTCTCAGCTCTATGAAACTATCTGCACCACGAGTTTGATCCCTGAACAGGGAGCTAACTAACCCACATGGCACAGCAGACCTCGCCTGTCTTGCC
Source organism: Scalopus aquaticus (assembly GCA_004024925.1). Lineage (NCBI taxonomy): Eukaryota > Metazoa > Chordata > Mammalia > Eulipotyphla > Talpidae > Scalopus > Scalopus aquaticus. The sequence goes on along the minus strand of PVIJ01000231.1, from coordinate 304,037 downwards.
TGATGCTCCCCTCAGCAGTGTATCTCAGTGGATCTGCTTGTTCTGCTCCCCACTCTGTCTCTGGTGAATCCTCTCACCCCTCCCCCAACACCTCTGGCCTACACCCCAGCTCCTGTATGCATAAATAAAATAAATCTTTCAAAATAAATAAATACATAAATGTTTAAAATTCATTATTTAAGGAACGAAACCAAAAGAAACCCTTGAAACTGAGGTTCCAGAGGGGGAGGTGAGGGAGGTAAGGGTTTGTGGGTGGGCATGGTGTGATAACATACATTTGAAGAGGCATGATCCTGTATCCCTAAAACATCTACAGTGTACGTGGACACAGCAAGAGAGAGCAGAATGTGGTTGCCAGAGACTAGGGTGATGGGGAAATGGGGGTTAGTATTTTAACAAGTATAGAGTTCCAGTTGGGATGACGAGAAAGTTTTGGCGATGGATGGTGGTAAAGGCATAACAATACGGATGTACTTAGTACCACTGACCTGTACACTTGAAAATCATGAAGATGGTAAATTTTACGTGTATTTCACCGCAATTTTAAAAGAAAAGACAATATAGAGAATGATCCAATTTATAAATTAAAAAATAAACTTAGAAAAATAAAATTTGGGGCCTCCCTGGTGGTGCAACAGGTTAAGCGCAGCACTGTGGAGCTGTCAGCGGCTGCGGCTCAAGTTCAATGCCCGGCCAGGGAGATTCCGACATGGCGCAGCAGGCCTTTCCTGCTGCTCCCCTCAGCAGTGTAGTTCTGTTGATCTGCCTATTCTGCTCCCCACTCTGTCTCTGGTGAACCCTCTCACCGCCCCACACCTCTGGTTTGCACCCCAGTTTGTATGCAAAAATAAAAAATAAATAACACACACCAACAAAAAAAAAAAAAAAGAAAAAGAAAAAGAAAATTATTTAACCAAGATTTGGTACTCATTTTTCCCCAGTGAAAACAAGTCAAGAAAGCTAAATATCACCATATAGATTTCGTGTCAAAACTGTGACATTTAGGAGATATCAGAAAACATGGGGAAAGGCCATCGAAAGGGGGAAATCTGAGTCTTCTCTGTAGATGAGGAAGCAGGAAAGTGCGCAGGAGTAAAAGCCCAGAGAAAAGAAGATGGTAGAACAGATGCGCTCAGCCACCATTCCAGAAGGCGAGCTCACCGTTTTGTTCCGTAAGCGAATGATGTCAGACACAGAGCCAGCTCCACAGTACTCCATGACGATCCACAAGTCTGTGTTCTTAAAATAACTGCCGTAATATTTGACGACGTGAGGGCTAGAATGAGAGTGAACACAAATGAGTGGAAGAGTCTTCAAAATCTCTCTTGATGCATGCTGTCAAATACACGAAAATTTTTTTGTTAGCTCAAAAAATCAATTACTCATATTTAAAATAAAACAGATACCCTCCTAGTAAGGATGTAAAATAATATAGTATTTCTAGAGGCCAATAAACACAATGCAAAAAATGTGTGGGTACTCTAGCCCTAGCATTTCTGAGTCTACAATTCATCTAAAAAACAATTACAGATAATCAAAAAGAATGAGCTACTGTCGTATTATTTATAGAAGTGAAAATTTAGATACCATCCAACATGAGGAACTTTAATTCCATATACTATGGAATAACCATGAATCCATAATAATACTTTATTTGCTTTTTTCCAAGAGGTCACATATATTTTGTAGTAAGAAAAAAAAATTACAATACAAGCTATTATAAAGAAAAGAAATTTAGGGACAGGTAACTTGGGGTCTCAAGCTTAAAGAGAGACACCAAACAAGAAATTTCAAAGAAAAGTCAAACATCCCATTAAAAAGAAATAATCTGAGAGCTACCTGCTTTAACCTGACAGACTGTTATCAAGGCTAAATAATACAATATAAAAACCAATTGGGCTTCATTAACTCTCAGAATTTCAAATGCCCCTTCACCCTCAGGAAATATGTCAACGACAAGGACAGCAGGAATAAAGAAAACACACAATAATTACTAAAAAAACACACAATAATTATTAATGAAGAAATGAACAGATAACTGTCTTCAGGTACAATCACCACCACATTTGCTCTTCCCTGAACTCCTATAGCACTTTTTTGTACTCCCTCTATAAGACAAGTATGATAAGAATGTAAAGTAGTTTGGTACTCACATTGGTATGTGTTTGATACAATCATTTTTGTCAACTAGATTTTCCTGTAAATATATAAGCCTGGCCTGTCCAATGAATCTATAAACTCTCAGAGAATAAGAACTCTGCCCTGTACTTCTCTGTGCTCCTTACAGTTCTTAGCACAGGCAGGCTTTTCATGAGCTCTCTTTTATTATCACAGACATTCTATACCCTGTTTGGAAGACAGCTCTTGTGCTGTCTGTCCAAAGTGGCAAGGTCCCAATTTGCCAACTGGAAAGAGCTCCCATAATGTTCTGAGTGGAGAAAGAGGAACACTGCTACTTTACTTACTCTGGTCAATCCAATCAAGAAATCCAATCAAGAATCACTTATCTAGAAGAGAGAAACCACAAGGGAGTAAAGAATAAAAGAGAGGGAGGAAGAGCGACAAGAAAGACTCATTCACAAGTCTGTGAAGAGTGAGGGCTCTTGGGCAGATGTCCTAGCAGGGAGCCCATCTGTCCTAACACTGAGGTTTTACAAACAGGTAGTACTCAGTTTAGACGGTGAGCAGGTGGGCTTCAGAAGAATGTGTGCAGCCTTCAGTGCAAGACTTTCCCAAGCCCCTTTCCGTTCCAAAGAGCTGGCACTGCCCCCAAGTTTATGTTTCCCTCAACTCTAAACAGTGGTGGGGAGACCCACTCCATCACTGTGACCGACCCATGTTGTCACGGAACTGCAGAACGAACCACGTGCTTTTCTGCGGTTGCCCATTGGCCTAACTTCCTGCTTACAGCGCTTGACAATCTTAGTTCCTCAAAAATAAGATACTTAACTACTCTTATCTTAAATATTTTTTTTATGGAAAGGATGGACAGTAATAGATATTCTTTTTTTACATTCTACCTGATACTATAAGGTTCCCAAAGCTAAGAGCATTTGAATCATCTCTTCTCAGCTATCTTTGCTGAAACGTTTTCTCAGTAGGAAGTAAAAGAGATCATTATCAAAGAAAAAACAAAGTGAGCACCACCTTCTGCCTCTTTGCCTCTTCCTAGTTTTGAAAAGTGCTTACGGAAAGGGGAAAAAAAAAAAACCAGTGCAGAAATAGAAACTATAAACTGAAACACAAACATTTTCATCATATTTTTTACTGAAAAAATGCATAGGGCTTCCACGAAACTTCCCCTTCTGCAAAATACCTTGGTAAATGCATCTCTAGGTGTTAAAACTCATAATCACAGAAAATCCGAAACCACGTTCTCTTCAAAGAAACACCACAGGCCTTTACCTGTCACACTGCTGCATTATGGAGATTTCTTTGATTATTTCTTGCAGGTCTGATTCCACAGGAACTTGCTTAATAGCAACAATCTGACCAGTCTCTTTATGAATAGCTTTATATACACTGCCATAGGACCTATAATTGGGGGAAGGAGAACATTTATAAAGTCAGTGCAAGCCAAGAGATAAAAAGTGGTAAAACACAGTTCAAATTTCTTGCCATAAATACATATACACTTAGCTACACTTGCACAACTGAGATAGTTAAAATGTTTTGGGGGAAAGAAACTGTCACTAAGAGATCTACCATAAAATGGCATATTAAAGACTTCACATTTTAAATTGACTGAATGTGGTAATATGAAATAAGAATAATTGTAATAGCCACCATGCACTGCATGCTTGATATCTGCTAGAAACTGAGCAGCATCACAGTTCATCTTTACCAAAAAAATGAAGATGTGATTAGCCCAACGTCACAGGTAAATGTGAAAAGGCTCAGAGAGGTCCATGATTTGCCCATGGTCACGTAAATGATACATCAAGTCTTGGATTTGAGTCCAGATGTGTCTTAATACAAAGCTTTTGCTCTCGCCACATTTGTACTGGGGTCTAACAAAGAAAAAAAGGTCTTTGTTTTTTTAATAGAGAAATAAAGATCTGTGTTTGCTCTAGTACCATGAGGTCCCTCAGTCCTTGCTCCTCTTAGAGTAATACTAAAAATATGGAAATTAATTAAAAATCTAAGAATCCTTAAATACTCGTGTCGGGTGAACAGGACACATAAATTCTTTGTCTTTGACTTCATCTTCCCTTAAAAGTTTATTATCAAAATAAATGAAAAGCCTGTTTCCATTCAATGTTAGTAGCCAAGAACATTAGATTTAGAATCTAGAGGCCTAGAATTTGAGTCCTACCACCACAACATATTAGCTGTCATTTACAGAGATACTGTTAACCTTGCTGTGTCTCAATGTTCTCATCTATAAAATAACAATACAAATTTCTTTACAATTGTGAAGGTCAAATAAAATACAATCATCATCTTACATATATTACATTCTACAGGAAACCTGCAAGGCTGTCAGTGAGATAATATGTAGGTTGTCTTTCATTTTTCCCAAACCACCTGTGTTTTCATACTGTCTTGGTGAAAAAAAAATCAAAAGGGCAGTGCCCTTTAATATATCAAAGTAGCTGAGTGTTCAAGCTCAAACACTGTTTAAATGTGAACATTCTCTAAATATGCATATTTACCTATGCATAACACAGAAAAAAAATTGCTATTCCATGAGAATCTCTTATAGCTGCGAAACTGTATAGTAATTCCTAAATGTCATATAAACCTTTGTCATCAGGGAAAGGCAACCACTAACCACATGTGGAAAACCCAAGCACTGCCCCTTCTTCCTTGCTAAAACAACCTGATTTATTAGTGTTGTAAATACCTGCAAACACAAGGGGACAAAGGCTGGAGGGCCAAACCAGCCACAGTTTTCATATTCCCCTTTGTGACTGAACTAGTGATAAGCATTTGACCCAGTTCTGGTCAATGAAACTTGAGGGAAATTCTGCTAGCGGGTTTCTGGGAAAGACTTTCTTCCCTGATAAAGAAGAAGCACAATAGAAAGCCCATTTTTACCTGCCACTGCCCTTCCTGCTTTGGTTACTGCCCACATAGGGCATGATGCCTGAAATTAATACAGACATCACAAGACCTTGAAAATTACACAAATGCTAAATCATTGTCAAGCCAATTAACCATTTTGGAAGCTTTCACCTCTAGATTATTACTTTACATTAGTGACAAGTTCTTGATTATTTGCTGTATTTCAGAAAGTTGCACAACTAGATTCCTGTATTTCATTGCTTTTCATTAAAAAAACAATTATCGTGTGTTGAACAGTAGTTATGAATAGCAAATCCAAACATGTCCAATTAATAAAAAATTTTTAAATAAAGCATAAGCTAATTAGTCCTGTTAAATAGATAAAATCATGCAACCATGGATTCTCCAAGAGAGAAAACAGACATTCGCAGTGGTTAAAAAAAGACCAGGACTCACTAAATCTGCCTATCATAGTGATTCGGAGGAAGAGAAAAAGAGCATCTCAAGCTATAAATTCACCTTTTACCCCACCGATAGCAGTGCTGAAATGCAATATTACCCATTCTCCACTTTAGGTTTGTGAATTATTGCCAGGATAAAAGTTCATATTCTTCTAGTGCTAGGGGAGGAAGAAGACTGACACCCATAGGCCTACCTATATTTTCTGTACACTCACCCTTCTCCAAGTTTCTCTAAGACGTCAAACACTTCTTCTGGTTGTTTAGTTAAACTATCTTCATCCAACTTTTTCAGCTGCCTGTACATAAACAAATGTAAACACAAAATACAATTTTACTTGCCAGCAACTACAACATAAAATACATTATTTTACAATTAGCATCTTAGGAATTTCTCTACAAAGTCTTCAGTAATAAACAACAACACTGCAAATTAAGAGAGTTCTAAGAGAAGGTAAAGGCTATCCTATGGAAATGCTACTCTTGTCTTGGGGTACCCTGACGAGCACCCTCCAGACGATGGAGAGCTACCAAGCATCAGATTTCAGTTCAACAGGTGCAAGAATTTTCTAGCAATAAAAGCTGTTCTAAGATGGCTTAGAGCACCTAAAAGAAGTCCTGAGTTCCCCATCACTGGAGAATTTGTTTAAATTCTGTTTAGAACAGGAGTCACCACGTGGCCCATGCTGGAGAGTGGATTCCAGCTTTAGGGAAAACCTTTAAAATCCGTTTAAACCTCAAGAGTCCATTGACTAAAATGGCGTAACAATCCAGTCAGAAAAGGCATTTAATGTAAGATTAACTAAGAATTGAAACATGATCTTAGGAAGACAGAAGACTGCAGCTCTCCATTAGTAAGGTTTTAGTAAATCTGTCAAAACACATGGATTATATAGGCATCATGGAAACAGAAAGTGAAAAGTATGTGCTTGGACGTAACCAAAAGTGAAAAATAACTAGGCAGCTATGAATTTCAAAAAGCCCCAGAAAGATTCAGCCAGGAGCAGTCACATACTGCTGACTAATGCCCCAAATCAAAGATATATTGCAGAAGACAAATATAATTGCCAGAAAACCATCAAAAAACACAGGTTATAAATTCACAATTGAAAAAAATTGCGAGTGACCTCTGAAAATTATGAACAGGTTTAAAGAAGGAGCTTTGCTAAGGACTATCTCTGTATATGTATTGTCCGCATAATAGCTTCCTGAAGCCACAAAGGACAACAAAGAAAAGCAAGCTCAGGAAATGGTAAAACATGGAAGTCATACTGGAGACTTCTTTGGAAAAAAAAAGGTTTAAACAATCCGGACAATACCAACTTTTACAAGGAAAAAAGTTGAATTAGACAATGAGGGAGGGGGAGGATAAGGGTTCAAAACGGGGGATGGGGAGCTCAAGGGACTGCGGTGATGATGGTTCACAGGTGAATCAGTGGTGGGTAACCCACAGGGAATACACTATAATGTAAAAGATACAAATAATAACAACTATATATCTATAAAAAAAAGTTGAATTAGAAAAAATACACACACTCAAATGTTTATCTTCCTAGAGAAATACAGCAAAACAAGATGATGAAAACATCCCTGACCCCATCAAGTGTGTCTACCAATAAATGCTCACCTCCAAAGGACAATCTTACAAAATTTCATATTTATCAAAGCCTAAAGAAATGGAGAATTGCTCCAAGTCAATAATTGCCAAAACCTGAAAACTAACAAAATGACCGCACCGACCTTTGAAAATCAGAAAGTCCTAAAAATTAAATTCCAGTGACATCATAAAAACTCCCAGCTTCAAAACAAAAAGGGATGAAGTGAAACTCCTTTTAAATTTGAAAGGTGAAATGTCTATGAACTCAGAAGTTAGAATAAACAACTCATAAATCAGGGTTTTTTTGTGAAGCACTGACTTGAGACCTGTATAAACAATAGACAATACCTCATTTCTCAAGTATAATTAAAGTTTTATAAACAGCTTATATAAAGGAAGATCAGATGTGTTCCTTGGAAGGGTTGACCTTGTGGTTTACAAAAAGCAAAACTCACCATTTCAACCACTACAGAGAACACAGCCTAACAAAGGAAGCCTGCCACTGCCATGAGGGACAGCTGAGAGACTGTGATAGCACTTTATTTTTTTTTTTATTTATACATACAAGTTGGGGTACAGGCCAGAGGCGTGGGGCGGCGAGAGGGTTCACCAGAGACAGAGCGGGGAGCAGAACAGGCAGATCAGAAATACACTGCTGAGGGGAGCAGCGGGCGAGGCAGGAGAGGTCTGCCGCACCATGTGGGATTCTCCCGGCCGGGCGTCGACCTCGCATCGCTGCTGCCAACAGCTCCACAGTGCAGCGCTTAACCGCTGTGCCACCGGGGAGGCCCTGTGATAGCACTTTAACAAACTTTCTGTGACCACTCAGCATTTAAGTGGCTTGTTTGGTTTTGGTCAAAGCTAAAGGGATCTTTCTACCTCTGGTACCTGAGAACCCAGAGGTGGTCAACAAGTATTTGCTGAAAGGATTAATAGATGGAATGATGGGACTCATAAAACTTTATTGGCAATCTCTATGACTTTTCCAAGTAAGGCAGAATTTCCCCCTAAAAAGTATTACTGGATTGTCAACAAAGAAGATATCTATGGAAAATCTTGGGATTTTGTCATGGTGTTGTATTCTATAAGTCTTCAAGGAAGAAGTACTATACCCCAAACAGCCCGACTCTGATGATTCAGCTCTCAGCCGGGATTTCCCCATGGCAGGTAGTTTCATTGTTTATTCATAAACAGGCCTGGCCCATATGGCCTCCTCCATGGACCACAGACTTGTGGATGCTGCTCTCGAAGTCAGGTGGCCCCGTGGACACCCAGCATCCCAGAAAAGCACTCTACACCTTCCACCACACTGTCATCATCTAATGGCAGCTCATTTTTTAAAATCATAAACGCCTACGTAAGACATTGACGTCAATCTATCATCATTCACATAGTCATACACGAATATCCAACTCCTGAACATAAAAGAGCATTTCCTGCATTGGGGTTGCTATCCCCTGTGGGAAATGCATGTCCTCTGAATCTCTGAAAAGAGACACCTTCATCTTTCAAAATACAATAAGGTGTTTATGGAGTAGTTACTCACAGGTATGGCTAGTTCTCAAGTCTCTCTCTCCCATCTTAAGACTCTTGTAAAGTTCATTTTATTCACACATCAGGTACAGCGGGACAAACACACATGAAGGTACAGAGAAGCTAGGCATCTACCAGCCAAGAGAGGCCTCAAAAGAAAAACACCCCTTAGGACACCTTCATCTAACCTCCAGAACTGTGAGTAAAGAAACCTCTGTTGTTTAAGTCACCCAGTCAGTGAGGCCTTGTTACAGCAGCGCTAACAAACTAATACAAATGAATAAAGTCAATTTACTGCAAATTAGGCAGTTCGCTAGCTTATGGTGAGCAGAACATACCAGACATTCAGGAACCCAGTTCTGCAGTGCTCATCCCTTACATTTTAATAATTTTTTTAAAAATCCAAAAGGTGCAAGAATGAGCACACTAAAAAGCAGAAAGGTTTTACTTCTTTGCCCAAGATACACAAAACAAAGCAAAGGTAGAAACAAATTATAGATTCCTAATCCTCTTTTCCATTAAACCAAGGCCTTGGAGAAAGAACAAACATACTTCAGAAAGAAATATACATGTACATATACAGAAAGAAATGTACATGTATAACTGGATCACTATAGTGCTACAGCAAATCTTCTCTAACATACACAATACCTGTGCAAAGGGGTACTTCCAGAGACATCAGAGAGAGGCAGTTAAGAGAATGAACTTTGGACCAGACAACCAGGATTAGAATCTCAGATCTGTCATTTACTAACTATGAGACCTCCAGCAAATCACTAACGTCTCTGTGTCTGCTTTTATCCATGTAAAACAGAGGTGTGGAGATAAGCACCACCTCATAAGGATTGCTAAGGTAATCCAGTAAGTCAGTAAGTCGAATCATATGAAATTGCCATTTTTATAGCTAACCTGGTCAAATACCAGTTCATATGGCTCAACATGAGACATGAAAGCACTGAGAACCGTGCCTGGCACCCAGTAAGGGCCATGTAAGTGTAATAATCATTATTATTTCAGTCTCAGTTCACTACTGTAGGGTGAATAAATCATGAGTCTATCCCAAACAGCTATTTGCCTTCTGCAATGTTTGTGCACTTCAAACAATCCCCAAGTGTGCATTCCAGGCTGTCAATTCCTTCCCTTCACCTCTCTGGTGCTCCAAACTCCCACACAATGAATGCCTCCTACTTTAGAGCTCATTTGGCTGCAGGAAGTCAGAGTATGGGAAACAGAAGCTAACTACACACACCTCAGAGAATGACTCCCTCAGTCTCTACTCTACTTATTTTTTAGTCTGCAAACCAATTTAAGATGAGGGTGCTAGGCTCCTCATCTCCAGATGGGGCAACATGATATAGGACCCTGGTACCCACAAAGCAAATCAATGATATAACTGCAATCAACCCAAGAATTCAGACTTCCTAGGATCAGCCCCCTCTGACTCTGACTTGAAACAACTCTAGGTACCAGAAAAATCTGGTGCTGATACTCTCAAAACAATCGTGGCATAAAACCAGCACAGGCTGACCCAGACTCAGACTGGCTTGGGCCCACCCCCAGTGACCCAGACTTAGAGCAAAGGAGAAAATATGTAAGGCTGTGTGTCAACGCTTCTGGATCTCAATTTGTCCATTTTGAAAATATCCTCTTATTTGCTTAACTATCACCCAATGCCGGGTTTTGAAGGACTGAGGAGGCTGTGCGAAAAATCTAGAGGACACTGGATATGAGGAATTAAGGCGGCCATCATCATTCTAGAGTAGGGTCCCATCAAGAGCGTTTTCCTAAATGTTATCCTCCATTAGCACCTCCCTTGCTAGATCTTTCCTGGCACACCTTCAACCTTAGATGCAAAGCTTTACCCCTCAACAGATCCTGCCCCCCTGCACCCCTCAAGTAGGACTCCCTCTCTTAGAAAGTCCACCCAGCCCTCCTCTCTGATTGTTCCGGACCCATCCTTTCAACAGACCTCTGATAGGTTCCCATGCTACTTCAGCAAACCCCCCACCTGAATACGTCCCTCCTTGGAGAGCCATTCCCCAGAGGCCCCCGCCCTCACAGGTGCTCCCCCTAACTTGTCCCCGCGTTCCTCACCAGCTAAGGATGTCCCCCCGACAACAAGAGCTCTCCCTAACCAGCAAGATGTTTTACCCCCAGCGACGCGTGCTCCATCCGGCCGATCCCCAACCGCAGGAGGTCCCCACTCAGCAGGTGCCCCAGCAAGCCGGTCCCCACGCCCAACAGATTCCTCCCCTCCGGGGGCTCCCACTCTGTTGTCTCCCCTTAGCCACTTCCCTCCCTCCCCTCCCCAACTCCGTTCTTCTCAGCCAGTGGCCCCTCACCGGCGCGGCGGGTTTCTCAGCTGCACAGTCTCCATGGCGCTGCCGGCAGCCGCCCAAACCCGCTCACAGCTCCATCCTCCCCCGGGACCTCCCCGAGTCCGCCCCGCAGAACCTCCCACACTTCCGCTTTCCGCCCATACCGGAAGAGGAACGCGGGAGGGGGCGGGGCCGCCACGGGCAAGCATGGGTCACGTGACTTGTGGTCTGAGTCACGTGGCGCGCCTGGGTGCGGACCCGGAACCGCGGGGCCCAAGAGGCTGCTCTCCGGGCTGTTGTGGCCCCGGCACCAAACCGTCTGCGATGCTGCGTGCTTCAGACAGATTGCCCAGCGCACTTAGTCCCCAGGCCGGGGACTCACCTCTGCCTTGGTCCCGGCCTGTCAGTCTTCAGACGGAGCTACTGAGGCTTGATAAGAACTGTCGATTCTTAAAGCAAGGTTTATGCGGTTTCTAGGAGGCGCTGCTTCAGGGAGGTACTTGTGGGCTTCTACCGTTCTTTCCAGGTTGGATACTTGTTCCAGATAGACTGAACCGAGCGTACCTTGCATGTCACAAAACATCAGCCTGTCAACCTCACCTTAAGTCAGTTTGCTGACGTAAACATAGGTAGTGCTTCTTCAGGTCTTACCATGTACTTGCTTTCATGTATCAGTTCATTTAATCCTCACATCAAGGCTGTAATGTTATCCCCAGTTTTATATATTAATTATTTACACACAGTGCTTACCAAGTCCCAATGCTCTACTAATATTAACTCATTTAATACTCAACAATCCTGTAAGGTAAATACAGGGTTGTTATTGTCTCATTTTGTAAGGTAGAGAGGTGACGATCACATAACTAAAAGTATAGATTTGGCGACTTAAGTCCAGGTCCTCTGATTGGAGCATGCACCCCCAAATTTAAAAACCACTGGAGGTACTTCTTGGGCATAAGCATCATGGCTCCCTTTCCTCTCCAGTTGAAGCTACTGCCATTCAGAATGGTGATACCACCACCGTCAAGAAATGTTAGGAAAATGGCAATCTACCCAACTTACCCACGGTGAACATTACAGGATAAAACACCCAGAGCAACTACTCACTATTTTTAATCATCCTGTTTTCCCCAAAGTTATGCCATCTAGGAAACTTAGTACCCAACAGCCACCTTCCAGACATCCAGATATGGAATATACTAAAAATGGAGTCATTCCCTGACACAGGAGGAAACAATGACTGAGAATATACTATGTACCAGGCAAAATCCTAGATTATTACTTAATCCTCAAAACAGCCCTAGGAGGTACAAATTATCATCCCCAATTTATAGGTGAAGAAGATGACATATATACACAACTAGTGAGAACAAAGGTTTTAACCCAGTACCCCCTGACACCTGACACAAAACTGTTGACTGAAATCACCACTGTTAAGTGAATTCAAGGGTTTTTTTTAAGATTATTTATGCATACAAGCTGGGGTGCAGGCCAGAGGTGTGGGGAGGTGAGAGGGTTCACCAGAGACAGAGTGGGGAGCAGAACAGGCAGATGGACGGAAACACACTGCTGAGGGGAGCAGTGGGCAAGGCAGGAGAGGTCTGCGGTGCCATGTGGGAATCTCCCCAGCCGGGTGTCAAACTCGCATTACCCCTGCCAACAGCTCAAAAGCACAGCGCTAAAACGCTGCTCCACCAGGGAGGCCCGAATTCATGGTTTAAAAGAAAAGTTATTAAAGAGGTTATTCAGAGCCAAACTGATGGCTCAAGGAACACCAACAGATTTCTCTTAATGATCGATCCACATTTACAGGTTTGGTCTCAGTTTATATAGGTAAGTTACATGTACAGAAAGAATACATAATTTTTATTTAGAAAAGGTGGTGTCTAGTTAATTTCTAACATTTTCCATTAACTAAAGGAGGTTAGTTTCTAACATATTGTTTTTTTTTAAAGATTTATTTATTTATACATACAAGCTGGGGTACAGGCCAGAGGTGTGGGGCGGTGAGAGGGTTCACCAGAGACAGAGTGGGGAGCAGAACAGGCAGATCAGAAATACACTGCTGAGGGGAGCAGCAGGCGAGGCAGGAGAGGTCTGCCGTATCATGTGGGATTCTCCCCGGCTGGGTGTCGAACTCGCATTGCTGCTGCCGACAGCTCCACAGTGCAGCACTCAACCGCTGCGCCACCAGGGAGGCCCCTAGCATATTGTTAAGGATAAGAAAGAAATATTACTCATAACTTCAAAGTGATCCCTTAACTTTACAAAGTCATCTCAGCTAGAACTTAGCTGTGTAAAGGCCAAAGGTTATTTGATTCTTTTATCCTAGAAAATGCCCCGGTAGATGTGAGGGTATAATTAGGCTGTTATCTTCATAATTCTACTTTCAGCTGCTCATAAAATTGACAGGGGCAGACTCAGACTGGACTTTTCAGGTGTTTCCTTTGCTTTTTGCCACAAGGTTCTTCACAGCATAACTTTGGGAAAAATAGGATGATTAAAAATAGTGAGAATTCCTTTGGAGTGCAGGAAGCCATTATGGATCCCTCTGGCAAAATGTTCTCGGTCTTCAGAAATCCCCTTTTTCTGTACTTCTCCCAGATCATACCCTACTTCTACCTTTATTATGTTCACACCCTGCTACGCACTGAATTTTTCTTCTGAGGGGCAACTCTGTATCTAAGCTCTTATTACACTCCTATACTCATCCCTGTACTCCATGAAGTTACCAGTATACAATGTCAAATCGCCTTCCCCTGTCCTTTCCAGATTTTTTCCAAAGGTTGGCTGACATTAGGATCACCCCCTCTCTCCATAGAATGTTCTGTCCAGCATTGTTCCATAGAAATTTTTATAATGGTAGAAATGATCTATAGATGTGTCATCCAGAACAGTAACCACTAGCCACATGTAGGTATTGAACACCTTAAACATAGTGACTGTGACTGAAAAACTGAATTTTAAATTCAACTTAATTTTAGTTTAAATAAAATCTCAACCAACCATAATATAATAGATTAAGAGAAAGAACCAGTAAGCAGGTTATTCATAATTCAACACCTGCTGAGTTCAAGTACATACCACTATTGGATAATATGAGTCCTACCTTTTTTGCAGTTTATATTGTAGAAGAGAGAGATCATCAATTCATCTAGTCATAAATGGTGATAGAAAACTGTAACCGCACTCCTAACCAAGCCTAGTAGGATCAGGAAAACTGAGAAAGCTGGAATAATCAGTCATTCTTTCAACAAATGTGTATGGAATATGTCTGCTCTGGGCCAAGCCCAGTAGTAAGTGCCAAGCAGTGAGCAAAACAGATTGAAGTTTCTGTGCTCATGGATCTTGCATTCAAGGGGGAAAGCTATAAACAAACAAGACAATGAAAAACAAGAATGGTCTGAAGTTAGAGGGTAAGTCATGCTAATGTTTAAAGAATACTTGAGGCAAAAGAACAACCAGGGCAAAGGCTTGTGTTGGAAGAGCAGCAAGAATTTCGCATATTTGGAGCAGAGCAAAGAGAAAAGTAGGAGATGAAATAGATGTAGTCAGAGCCAGGTTGAATATGAAATGTGTAAAGATTCAAAAAAAATCACCAAAAGTTAGGTGTATCTTTTAGCTATCCCTAAGTAGCAAACTACCCCAAAGTATAATTTAAAACAGTAATAATTCTCCAGTTTTTTTCAGGCTATTTGGTTACAAATAACTATGATCATTTTTGTACAAATCTTTGTATGGACAAACATACAGGCTTCATTTCTCATGGGTAAATAGGCAGGTGAGAAATTACTGGAAGATGCATTTTTAACGCATTAAGAAATGTTTTCCAGGCTTCCCTGGTGGCACAAGGGATTAAGTCTCAGCATACCAACCTATCTGCAACCATTGCAGCACCAGTTTGATCCCTAGTGAGGGAATTAACCCACATGGCACAGCAGACCTCTTCTGTCTCACCTGCTGCTCCCCTCACTAGTGTATTTCAGTGAAGCTGCCTGTTCTGCTCCCCACTCTGACTGGTGAATCCTTCACCACCACCCCCCCACCATACCTCTGGCTTATACCCCATCTCTTGTATGCATAAATAAATAAAAATCTTTCTTTAAAAAAAAGAAATGTTTTCCAAAGTGATTGTACCATTTGACATTTCCACCAACAACATATGAGAGTTCCAGTTATTTTTCATCCTCCCCTACAGTGGTATGATCAATCATTTTAGACATTCCGATAGGTGTGCTGTGGTAGCTCATTGTGGTTTTAATTTGCTTTTCCCTAATGCTTAGGTTAATGCTGTTGAACTTCTTTTTATGTGCTTGTGATTTGTATATTTTCCTCTTTGGAGTATCTGTTCAAGTCTTTTTACCCTTTTCAAAATTGGGTTGGTTTTTCATTATTGAATTTAGATTTTTTTAATATTCTAGATGAAATCCTTTATCAGATGTGTGATTTACAAACATGTTCCGGGGCTTGTCTTTTCATTCTCTTAGCATTTGTCATTTGAAGAGCAAAAGTTCTTAATTTTTATTACATGAACTTTATCAATTTTTTTTCTTTCTACATAACACTTGATGTCATACCTAAGACTCACCTCCCAATTTCCATGTCTGACATCTGGCTGGTCTCCGCAGCAATAGTGGGAGACAGAGTGTAGGAGTAAGAGAGAAATGAGAATCTTTTTCTGCCTTCTTTGCCTCTGATCAAGTATCCAGCATGAAATTCAACTTCAACTCCTAGATAGGCCTGACGTGGTTCCAGTCACCATTCCATTGTAGCCTCAGAACTCTTAATATCACCACTTCCCTTTTATATTCAGGTTCTAAGCCTGGTGGTGACTTCCTGCTATTGCTGTCCTTTGAACTGCCCTATTTGTGCATTCCTGGAACTGAGCTGGTTTTTCTGGTCATGGTGTTCGGTCTTACGGCCTTGTTCTCATGGCATACTTATTGGATTCCCTTATCTATTCAAGCCTCCCAAACTTGCATGCTGGGCAAAGAGTGGGGGCTTAGTTTTTAACCTTATTAAATGATACCCAACACCCCTTCCCCCAGTTCTCCCTCCCATATATGCCTTCAATCCTGCTTTTGTCAATCCTGGCCTTTATGGGAAGCATGGTGGGAAGGGAATTCCAGTTATCAATTGCTGTCTAAGAAACACCAAAATGTAGCAGCATAGAGCAACAATCTTTTTTTTTTCCTCTTAAAAATCTACAATTTAAACATGGTTCAGCAGGGAAGGCTCAGTCTTTTACTCCATGGTGTCAATCGGGTAAATCAGTATTTGGATGGATCTCTATACAAAATTCAGCCTTCACATGGCTGACAAATTGGTGCTGGCTGTTAACTGAGCACTCATTTGGTGCTGAGGGCCGGGGTGCAGCTCCATTTTTCTTGAGCCTCCTCACAAAATCAAGGTCAGGTTCTAAAGTATATTTCTGAGGGAGAGCCAAGAGAAAGCTGCAGTGCCTTTTAATGGCAGGGCTTTGGAAGGAACATAAAGTCATTTCTACTGTGAGGGTGTACCAAAGGCCAGTCAGTTCCAAGGAGAGCAGACTTAAGCTCCATCTGTTGATGGGGAATGGCAACATTCTGGAAGAAAGCAGAATACTGTTTGGAGTATTCTGAAATACTGTTTGGAGCTTTTTTGGAATACAACTTGCCACAAGTGTACTTGTGTGGTATACCGCTTAGGATATATTCGTCCGTAAGCAACTGAACAAAAAAATTTAAGCAGTGGCTTAAGGCACTGTGACATTTGTTTATTAATATGAAATCCAGAAGTCAGCAATTTCAGGGTTTGATTCAGTGACTCAAGTCAATTGTATCTTTCCCCTCCCTGTCCTACTGGGCATGTTGGCTTTTCATAAGTGTGCTTATTGCTTCACACAGTGACAAAATGACTGCCCAGAGCAGAAAAAGGGAGGGGGGGGGCGGGGGAGGGCGAGGGTTAGGGAAAGGCCTTTTTTTAAAGTCCTGTACCTATCTTTCACCAGGAAGGAAAACCTGTCTCCTGTAATACCCAATAGACATCCTCTAATTTCACTGGCCAGATTTGGATCACATGCTCACCCCTTAGCCAATCACTGGCCAAAACAGAATGAGATCGTTATTACCTATTTAGAGAACCCCTGGTTCATTTCCCCGTCCTGGAGAATCTCAGGCAAAATTCAGACTTAGGGAAAGCTGTGTAGATAGCAGTGGATGACTCTGTGTGCCCCATCTAGTTTCCCCACCACTTTCTTCATCTCTTCCTCTGGTGTGGCTTGCACTGAGCTGAGGGAATTCAGATGGAAAGGCCACCTAGCCATCAGATGTTTATAGTCTGCTGTGTTACAAGTTTACACAGATACTTGTAACTAAATTCCCAGGGCCGAGAGAGATGTGTTTGTCAACACATCTTTGAAGTGCATGTTAGGAGCCAGATCCTTCATCTCGAGGCAACAAAAGATAAAGACCCACTTCCTGCCTTTAAAGATCTCACAGTCTGGGAAAAAAAAAAGTATAAACTGAGTCACAAAGTGGTACGGTCTAAATTAGGGAGAAAGGACTAGGAGAGAAGAAACATGATAGATGAGGGATGGAGGCAGGAAAAGCTTTCAAAGGAGATTGTTTGAGTTGACTGTAGTTGGAGTCAGGATTAGAGAAGAAAAAAAAAGTGGGCAAGAATTACAGAAAGGTTGGGAGGCAAGAGAAATGCCTTAGTGTATGCAGGCAGCAAAAGCAGTTTAAAAAATTGAGTATTAAGTGGGACATAAAGTCAGAAGAGGTTGAAGATAAACAGTCTCCCTGGAAAGATTATTGATCGTTCACTAAGTAGTTATCTACAAAGCATTAGGTGCTAGATAGTTTTCAGCCTCAGGGCCTTTGCACTTGCGGTCCCTCTGTCTGGAACAGCATTCCTAAACCTTAGGTCTCAGTTCAATTAGTTCCTCTTTTGGAGGCCTTTCTCATCTCCCGAATCTAAATTTAGTCCCCCCGTGGTCATTTTCTGTCGCTTTACTGTTTTGTTTTCCTTATAGCATAAATCACATCATGAGATTAACATCTTCATTTGTACACGCGTTAACTGCCAGTCAGTTACCACTAGGATATATGCTTCAAGAGAGCGTATATCCTCAACTGCAATCCAGTGCCAGGCGCAGGGCAGCTACAGGGTCCCCCGCGCGCGCTTCCGCACGTAATTTCCAAACTGGGCATGCGCAGATTGCCAGGCGCTACCGGCTTCTTCTGCGCAGGCCCCGCCCCCGCTCCTCTCGGTCTCGCCCCCTCCGGGCCGGCTTAGTTGTCGGACCTAAGTACTCTTGGCCAGTGCTCCCGCCCGGACGCTGTTCCGTACTACTGGGCTGGGGGACGGAGGCGCCCCCTATTTGCCTGCTTGGCCCGGGAATGGCCCCTAAACCTCCAGACTCTGTAGAGGGGCTCCGCGTAGCCGGCAACCAAAGCTTCCGCAACGGCCAGTTCGCCGAGGCCGCCGCGCTCTACAGCCGCGCGCTGCGGGTGCTGCAGGCGCAAGGTACGACCC
Organism: Scalopus aquaticus; assembly: GCA_004024925.1. Taxonomy (NCBI): domain Eukaryota; kingdom Metazoa; phylum Chordata; class Mammalia; order Eulipotyphla; family Talpidae; genus Scalopus; species Scalopus aquaticus. The sequence continues at coordinate 285,606 of PVIJ01000231.1, read as the reverse complement.
GGCCCCCCCGCCCCCCATTTTTCTGTCGGGCCCACCTCCCCTTCTCGCTCTCCACCCCACCTGCCTAGACCTGACTCTGTCCTTGTCTTCTTGGGGTTACTTTCCCTGCGGCCATCTGTCCCACCAGGCCCTCCTACACCACTTCCTATCCATTCCCGACTTTGGCATCCTCGAGAAACTTCCATGGCTCGTTCTTTTCGCCTTAAAAAAAAAAAAGTAATTTTTTTCTAGCTAGTTCTTCAGCAACATTCTCATACTAAATGTTTTATCACATTTTTTTATAGTGGTAAAATACACACCGGGAAGTTTACCGTCTTTAGATTTAGAATTAAGTATATTCAGTGTTGTGCGGTAGATCTCTAGAACTTACTCTAGAAATACTCTTGAAATACTGAAACTCTGTACCTGCTAAACTAATTTCTTCCCTCTCCCCTGCCCTTGGTCTCCATCTTTCTACTTTCTTATTTTCACCACTGCAGATAATTCAAATGAGTGCATCATACCGTTTTTCTCTTTTGTTACTGGCTTATTTTGTTTAGGACATTATAATCTGTGTTGTAGCATGTGACAGGATTTTTTTTAAGGCTGCATAATATTCCTGTGTGTGTGTGTGTGTGTGTGTGTGTGTGTGTGTGTGTACACACCAAATTTTCTTTATCCATTCATTAGCTGATGGACATTTGGATTGCTTGTTCCTCTTGGTTAATCTATGTAATGCTATGATGAACTTGGGTGTGCAGATATCTCAAAGGTCCTGCTTTGAATTCTTCTAGATACCCAGAGTAGGATTGCTGGATCATAGAATAACTCTGTTTTTAATTTTTCAAGGAGCCTCCATACTGTTTTCTATAATACCTGCACCATTTTACATTTCTACCAATAGTGCACAATGTTCCAACTTCTCAGCATCCTCACCAACACTCATTCTTTAATGTTCTTACAATAGTGGCCATTCTGATAGGTGTGAGTTGCCTGCTTTTTAACTCTCCGTTGGTCTCCATCCTAAATTATTCAGGTCTCATTCTGACCCTGGATATAGTTCAGCCCTCCTTCCCAACCATTCATTATTTAATTAAGTATTTGTTGAGCACCTGTATATTTTGAGTGTGTAGCAAGACAGAGAAGATCCTTTCTCTCAAGAATTATACATTCTGGGCCTCCCCGGTGGCGCAGCGGTTGAGCGCTGCGCTGTGGAGCTGTCGGCAGCGGTGACGCGAGTTCGACACCCGGCTGGGGAGAATCCCGCATGGCGCGGCAGACCTCTCCTGCCTCGCCCGCTGCTCCCCTCAGCAGTGTAGTTCTGATCTGCCTGTTCTGCTACCCGCTCTGTCTCTGGTGAACCCTCTCCCCGCCCCACGCCTCTGGCCTGTACCCCAGCTTGTATGTATAAATAAAATAAATCTTTAAAAAAAAAAAAAGAATTATACATTCTGGGTTTTTTTGGGGGGGGGAGGGGTGGGAAGGTTGGGGGCATGCATCTTAAACCAGTGGATAAGTAATAGACAAGACCTGTACTGTAGTGATTTGGGGCTATGAAGATGATAAACGTGGTGATGTGACAGAATTGACTGGGAAACTCCTGTAGAAAGGAAGGTCAACAACTTCTTTGAAGAAGTGACATTTGAGATGGTGTCTGAATGATGAGAAGAAGCCAAGAACACAAAGTTTGGGGAGTTTTGTAATTGCAGTGGGCTTGGTGTGTTCTAGAAGCTAAAGCATCATGAACCAACCAAAGGGTAGTAAGACTTGAGGTGAGTTAGTTAGGTTGAGAGTTAGGTTGTCTTACTGTGAAACAACTTTTATAACAGGTCTTGGTAAGGAGTTTGGATTTTTATTCATCAAGGGGAAGGAACCACTGGGAAGTTTTAAACAGAGGAGCAGCTAATTTTATCAGTTTTCCAGCCTCCAGCTCATTTCATCCAGGCTCAGCCCTTCTCAAAAACCTGCTCCAAGATGTCTTACCCAGGAGCCCTCACTGGAAACCCTTTTCTGTAGTACCTACTTCCCTTTGCCTGCCTTCTTTTTCTCACTTTCTTGGCTAACATTTGTTAAGTGCTGTGCTGTGTGCTTGATGTGATGGACCTGGTCTCTTTTTATCTTCATAGATAGGAGAAGCTACTTTATAGATGAGGAGTCCTGAAAGACTAAATTGCTTACCCAGGTTACACACAGCAGAGGCAGGATTTGAATATCGGTCTGTCTGATTCCGGATTGAATGTTTTAATTATTTTGCTAGACTTCTCCCCAAATGGCCTTGAAATTCCAGTCTTTTTGTTGTTGTTGTTCAAACTTTTGCAGTTTCAACACTCTTTTGTCCCCTTCTTTTTTCTAAAACACTCCTTTTCATGGTCACCTCCTCATCTCAGCCTCATCTGTTGATGTCACTGAAGAATCTGAGATACTGACATTTCTGCTGATTTCTTTCATTCCACCCCAAAAGGACCCCTAAAGCTCATGTTTTTGTATAGATTTCTGTTGGTTCCCTAGAAGAGCTGACCTGGGATCTAGTTTAGCAAGGGACCAGAGTTTGGTTCTGATCCTGCTGCTTTTTTTGATAGTCATTGTCCCTTCATTTTCCTGATCAGTTTTCCTGATCTTGAAAGGAGAGCAGGTAGCACATAACACAATGCACCCTCTTAGCAAGTCTGCGAAATGATAGCCTCCCGGATGGGTAGGTGAGCGCATGCGGTCAGAGGGATTGAGTGGCAAGTGCAGGTTCCCAAATGGGATTGTAGGTTCTGATACCCTTCCCACCACACCGCACTCTGACTTCAGATGGATTACACATTTTGAGTTTTTGTGCTTTCTCATTGAGAGCAAGGATGTGATTTTTCTTACCTCTGTACTTTGCTGTCTCACCAGGACCTGACAAAACAAGAAGAAAAAAGTTACTATTATATTTGTATGTTGGTATGGAATGAAAGCTATCATGTGTCACTAGGGTGACTTGATACTTAGTGAATGAAACAAGGTGCAGAAAGAGAGGCAATCTGATGCCACTAAGATGTAAAGGTGCTGCTTACCTGTGGCTACATTCACAATAAAGATAGATGAACACGTGTCAGAATGTTGCATGCCAACTGCGGGATGTGCTGACCTCTGGGTGTGGGGAGAGGACAAAGGGGCAGCACAGGGATGCTGGAGCTTCAGCCCTACCAAAAATAAAGATTGGAAACATACAATGTGTGAGTCTAGTGGTGGATACTGAGCATGTGTTACACTGTTTTCTCTGTGTTTCAAAACTTTCAAAATAGAGCTTCTTTTCAGTTCTTAGAGAACTAGGAATGAAACTACTAGGTAACGCTTGTTTTCATTTATTTGTTTGAATTATGACCCATAGTGATGAGGATGAAGTGGTTGGAAAATTATTTTATAACTGAAAATCACTGTGGCCATAATAACGGACCAGAACTTCTAAGATTCCTGAGGGAAAGAACTATCAGAGAAATGTCTAAGAGTTCTCTTCCTCACTGGGTAACTTGAGTCCTTCCCCTGACTTGACCAGCAGAAATTGTCTTTTATGTCTCACAGTACTTTTTCAGGCTATGTCATAGCACTGAGCATATTCTTTTCCTCATTTTTTTAAATTGGATTTACATGTTTTAATAAAATGAACACACGCCTAATTAATTACAGCATGATTTTCTCTGAGGCAGACCAGATACCATGTTCGTCTTTTGCCCCGTACCAAGTTCAGTGCTGGAGTGAGGGAACGAGACACTGCTTGGTTCCCTCTGGATGACAGGAAGCTTGGTGTTCTCATTCCCATGTAGGAATGACAGACTTGTCGCCTGTCAGACCAACAGGCCTGATCAGGTCACAGTTATCTCCTGCCTTTCACCAAAGCCCAGAGGGCTCCGGGTGGGAAATGTCCTGAGTGTCCCAAGGCACCCATTTCCCAGACTGATCATTTTCTCATGCTTTCTGTCTCCACCTGGGCAGGTTCTTCAGACCCGGAAGAAGAAAGTGTTCTGTACTCCAACCGAGCAGCATGTCACTTAAAGGATGGAAACTGCACAGACTGCATCAAAGATTGCACTTCGTAAGTGGTCACGGGTAATGTGGGGTGCCTGAGAGTCTTGAAAGAGAAGTCTGGGTTTATCTGACCTGTTTATTCTTTGAACTTCTCATCCTGGTTACATCTATGGCAGACTTGGGGAACTGGCACTAAGTTTCACCAGGTCACTGAGATGGGAAGGCTCTACGTGGTCCATGTGGGCCCTGAATTGTGTCCTGGCTCTGCAGCTGAAAAAGGCAACTAGGGGTAGGCTTTAGAGCCCGTAAGATTTGGGACCTGGGGATGAGGGGGAGTTGCAGACTAGTGACGGGCTTGCCAGATGTTTTTCTGGAGTTGACGCATTTTGAGAGAGGACTGAAGGGAAAGAAAGAGGGATAGAGGATATTGTCTCAAAAGAAGCAAGGGAGAAGAAGAAAATGGTATCCACCAATGACTAGTGTAAAGGTCGTGAAACCGTTTTTTACATCTCTTTCTTCTTCAAACCAGTCTGCTAAGTCCCTCTTTCAACACACACTTCAGTGTGTTCTCAGATATGATGTGGTCTATGACATGGCCTTAGATTCATGCCCTCGGGGTCGATGGGAAAGGAGGAGAGAGGTGAGCATGTTCATGAGTCTGTTGATTTGTACCAGGCTCTGTGCTAGATTCCTTCTTGGAGTTCTCATCTCCGCTGGATGGGGTTAAGTTACCCTCCTTCCCAGTGCTGCGGGAGGTGGCAGGAGATTGGGCAGTAAAGTGATTCGCCTGGGTTATCTGGCTCGTGGCAGAGGTGGAATTCAAACACTAGCTCTAAGCCTATTTTCCACCAGGCACCACCTGCAGAAATAGTAGTATGAAAACCCTGGGGCACTTGTCGATTTGAGGATATGCAGCTGTGATGTACACGCACACAAGTTCCACAACGTTGATGCCCTCGTGCCCTTCTCCACTTACCGTGAGTGGGGCAGGCCCTGATCTAAGGTCTGACATTTTAGCGTGTCTCGCCCGAAATGCCCTGGATAGTGAGTGCTGCATCTGACCCTACCTGGAAGGCGCTGCCGGGCGTCCTGCTGGCTCAGCTGCCGAGTGACATTTCTGCCTTCTGCTCTAGTGCTCTGGCCTTGGTTCCCTTCGGCATGAAGCCCCTGCTGCGGCGAGCATCGGCTTACGAGGCTCTGGAGAAGTACCCCCTGGCCTATGTTGACTACATGACGGTGCTCCAGATTGATGGCCGTGTTACGTCAGCCTTGGAAGGCACCAACAGGTGAGTGCAAGGCACTTCAGCTTCTGTCTGGAGTTCCCTGGCCATGATTAGCTCAGGGTCACTGTTCTGGTCCTCTCGTGCGAGGATCCTGCTTAGAATCCTAAGAAACGCCTGAGCAGCATGTGGGAAAAGTGTAGGAGAATCTGCTGTCTTATTTATTAGTTGAAGAGATCAAAATTACTAAGGTTTTGTTGTTTTGCTTCCTCAAATTCATTCACACACTAACATTTATTGACCTCTGTTTAAGGTGGTGTGTCAGGTTCAGTGGGGGGTAGTAAATAAAAAGAGATACCGACTCCATTTGCTGCAAAGGGCCAACCAGAGCAGCTGTCCACGAGGCTGCAGGGACTTTGTGGGTATGGATCAGTATCTTGTACTGGGACGTTTCAGGAGGCCCTGCAGGTGGAATTTCTTTCTGGCCTTCTGAGCCATTGTTTGTCTTTATCTCAGGGAGGCCCTCATTTGTGTGACTTACATTTGCATGGGCTCTTGCCCTTAACAGGATTTGATGGTGTGTATTCCCTGCATCATTTCCGACTTGACTTGCTTTCTCTCTGCCTCGATACCCTTTTTAGTTACCTCCATTCAACAAAATCTGCCAGTTATGTACAGACATTGTACTTGCTGCGGGGCTGAGCCCTACCTCTCCTGCTCTCGTGGAGCCCCTGCCATCGCGGGGAGCTCCAGTCAGCAATAGGCAAGCACACGCAAGTGCAAAGTGTGCTATGGTGGGGGTCTCCCAGAGAGCTCGGGGGGCAGAAAGGAGGCACCTAACCAACCAGGGAGAGGAGGAGGAGCCAGAGAGGGCTTTTTAGGGAAGGTGAACTGAGACTGAGAGATAAGGGGGGCCAGCATGGAGAGAGGGCAGCACGCGCAAAGAGGAGCGAGTGTGGCTTGTGAGAGGAAGAGTGAGAAGCCCATGTCCTGTGTTGCTGCAGGACGGTGATGAGGCTACATCACACGGCCCAGTGGTCAGAGCGTTGAACTTAGCCTGCGCACGGGAGGGATCATGAAGGGCTCTTCAGTAGGGGAGCAGCAGGGGCAGAATCTAGAGCAGAGCTCGTGGGCCGCCACGTTAAAGGGTGACCTGAGAGAACAGAACAGGAAGGGGCTTCCCGTACTGCAGAAGGGAGGGGAAGACAGGAGATCAGTGGGACCAATTCAGGGGGCATTTAGGAAGTCTATCAACAAGTTGTGGTGATTGGGGGGTGGTGAAAAGGGAAAAATAGAAGAAACATCCGGGTGGTCGGCAGGTTGAGTTAGAGGTGTCGATAGACCTGAAACTCGAGACTGAAGGCAGTTGAGTGTGTACGTGGGTTTGGAGCAAAGGAGAAAACAATGGGGCAGATACAGTGTAGACGGTCATCCATCTAGAGGTAGATTGAGGTTGTAACGGAAAGAGGATGGAGCTTTGAGAAATTCCAACATTTGAGAGATTTACAGAGCAACAGTGGCAGCAGCAGTAGTGGAAACCTGGAGCTTTTACTGTCCTGAGGCATAGAGTATTTCAAAAAGGATGGAGAAGACATTTGTGTCAGTTATTCCAGTAAACTGAAGTAGACTGAGGTTAGGATGAAGTTAGTGATGATTCTGACAGAAGCTGTTCAGCAGGGTCAGAAGCCAAAGGACAGTGGATTCCAGAAGTCTGACAGAAGGACAGGAGTGTAGCTGATGGCTAGAGGGACATCAAGGACAGTTTCATTAAGTGAAAAGTTAACCTGTTTACATACTGGTCTTCGGAGTCCATGGAGAGAAGGGATGGAGGGACAGGAGAGGGAGGAGCTGACTGCGGGGTCCCTGCCAGAGGCAGGAAGCTTGGGCCCCAGAGCTCAGCTCCAGGAGCGGCCTTGTCATCTCATGCAACAGGTAGGAAGAGTTGGGTGCCCCTGCAGGTAGATTTACTATTTGGGGTGTAAGGAAGTTTGCTTTGAAAAAGGCAGAGGATTAGGGAGCAGGGTTGAGGAAGGCAGGACCTGAAATATCTGAGCTGACCAAGAAAACAGCTCTGGGGGTTTAGTGTGAGGTTTTTATTCTAGTAACAGGACCATGGTTGTAGGAGCAGAAAAAGGTGTGAGTTGGCCTGAGTTACTCATTTAACACATGTATTGGGCCCTGGTGGGGCTAGGTAACATGCCAGGTTAATTTAATAAAGTGGCCGTGGTCACTGAGCAGCATTTTAAACTAGGACCTAAAGAATGAGGAGGAAAAAAAAAAAAAAAGAATGAGAAGTTACTTAGGCCTCAAAGGTGGAAATGGAGGAAATGCCCTGGTAAAGGGAAAAGTGTGTGCGAAGACTTGGACGTGAGAATCAAGAGGGAATGTGGCGAACAATAAAGAAGGGGAGGAGGGCTGGCCAGATTGCAGGGCCCGGTGGCCTAGGGAAGTGGCAACCACTGAAGGATTTTAAGATTTCAGACCGACCTGGGATTAATCAAGTGTCAGGTGGTTATACGACCTTGTAATAGATCCATTGAGAGAGTATAAAATACGGGATCCTTTCTTGGGGAATTTGTGGTCCTTTGAGGCCAGGTTTAAATACCCTTAACAGGAACACCACTTGAAGGTAGCATAGTGTGGCGAAGCTCGAAGACCCAGTGGCAGGTGGCTGATCTGAGAAGATATTTCTGTCCCTTTCCTGCTGCATGTCCGAGAGTAGAGAGAGACCGGCCCGCGAGGAAAGGTGGTCAGTCTGGCGCTCACTTTTCCTAGCAAGACGCCTCCTGTGACTCTGCCTGCCTTTTCAGAATGACCAGAGCGCTCATGGGCTCACTGGGGCCTGAGTGGCGCCTGAAGCTGCCCGCTGTCCCCTTGGTGCCTGTTTCCGCTCAGAGGAGGTGGGATTCCTTGCCTGCAGAAAACCACAGAGAGAGCAAAAGCAAGTCCAGAGAAGCCACAGCTGAACAGAGCAGAGGTAAGCTGTGACTTCCAGCCCAGGGAGTCTTGCAGTCTCCCTATAGCTTATTTCTTTAGAGCAATCCTGTAAAAATTGACCTTTTTAAGCTAAGTTACAGAAATGGCCTGATAAGCAACGTAAAAACAAAACCAAAATGTCTTTTAACCTTTTAAAGAATGTCTCCTTAATTGTACCTTGAGGAAACCTACCCCACAGCTGTAAGGATTAAGTCATGGTGGGCATGTAGCATCCAGCCTGGCACACAGGTATACGATGTTGCTCCCTTCCCAGTCCTCTGGCAACTTGTAGGATGTATCACTTAGGATGAAGTCCAGCTACGGGTTCAGGCAAGGTTTGCTCCAGAAGCTCATATTACCAGGTTCTGACTCCATTCCTCTGTCCTTCTCTCAGCTCTCATCTCTGGTGTGTTAGCTTTGTCTTCGGGCAGTTTTCTCTCCTAGTAAAACCGATAATAGTTCTTGGCCTCTTGTCCATTACCATGTCTCATGATTCAGAAGAAAAGTTTGTTTTTTCTCTGATAGCTCCCTAAGAAAGAGAGGGTTTCTTTCCCCTAAATCCCTAGCTCACATCCCAGGTCATCCCCTGAATTAGTGAGTGACCAGGGATGGGCCCTGAGCCATGCACCCCACATCCATAGCTAGTGGGTGATGCCACCCCAGAACTGCCCCCACTACGCGAGTTCTGGAGGAGGATGCATACGGGAAGGGAGACCTAAGTCAGGCCTGGAGCAGGAGACTCTGCACCTTGCCCGTAGGCAAGGTAGAGGCTCACGAGCAGGGTCTTTATGGTGATCCGGGGGAGTTACCCCAGCCAGCCAGCGAGGTTCTGAGGTAGCCCCGGGCCCAGGGCGAGCCTTACTGCACATGAATGACCTTAGTTCGGAGGGTGCTAGGGTGCACTTCCTTGCCCAAGGGAAAACCTTTCTGCCCATGGGTAGCACTCACTCTGGTTTGGGAGAGCCTGTGTTCCCCACTCTTCCCTAGGCTGAAAATGTGGGGTGTCGATGAAGTGGCTGGCTTCAGTGCCCCTACCGCTGATCGCATTCTTTCAGCGCCACTGAGGCACATGGGGCCCTGGCCCTGTGCTAAGTTGGACACCAGACAGCGCTGTCTTGCGCTTAGGAAGCTCTCAGTCCGGTGAGGGGCCGAACCACGTAAACGCAGCATTTATAAATTCTGGAGAAGAACAAGTGCTGTAGAGTCTTTAGTGGTGGGAAGTTTAAAATAGGACTATTCAAAACAGAAAGTGGCAGCAGAGGAGGAAAGTTGAGCTGGGCCTTAAATGTGACTTCCTTGGGTAGGAAGGGAGGAGGAAGGGGCTTCTGGCAGCGTCAGTGGAGAGTTGAGGGTGAGCGCATGTGCATGTGGGTGGGGCCTTGCCGGGAGCAGCGGGAATAAGCACAAGCGAGGCTGCGGGGTACAGCAGGGCTGAGGAAAAGCTGACGATGGGTGGACCTGGCAGGCCTCGGTAGAGGGCCCAGAGAAACTCTGCCCACGTGCACAGGAGACATGGAAAGAATGTTCAGGACAGACGGTAACAGCAAAGAACAAAACTGAAAGTAATTTAGAGCTCCACAGACGAGGGCAGAGTCAGCTGCGGCGCTGCAGCAGACAGTGGCTGGGCTGCAGGCAGCGCCACCGCATGGGTGAAGTTCAGAAACAACACAGCTGAGACAAGGAGAAGCAGGTCCTAGAAGAAAACACAAACCCTTTATTCCTCTACATGAAGTTCAAAAACTAAGTAAAAGACAAATGATTGATGGATACTATCATGTCTAGTTAAATCACCAAAACAAAGAGTAAAGAGGGGAAGGAAGCCCAGAATCAGGATAATGGTTTCCTCAGGGCAGACAGTGGGGGAGGGATCCAAAGGCTCCAGGTCCTGGAAAGCGTTTCTTAAGGTAAAAGATGAGTTCAGGAGCGTCTGTCTTATTCCTAAAACCTTACCCTTGTGATAAATATTCGGTATTCTATGAAAAAAATTTAAAAATTAAAAAAGCAGGTGACATGGGAGCTGTGGCTGGGATAATTAATGGGGCCACCCAGTGGAGGGCCCGAAGGCTGGGCCAAGCTGCTTGGACGTCACCTGTTCTCTCTCCTCTCTCTCCTTGAAGGCTGGGGCAGAGCTGCAGGTGTGGGTGAGAGAGGAGTCTGAGGCCCGGCCCAGGCAGAGATGAGGACTTCTGGGCTTTCACCCTTTCCTGAAAGCCGGAGCTACATTTTCCTTATCAGATGCTTGCTTAATTTAAATACTTTCCTGCTTTACGTTCCTAGGATGTTCTGCACTTCCTCATGGGTTTTCAGGTTTCATCCTGACAGTAGCCTTGTGTGGACTAGGTGTTGTCCCCATTGGATTGGTGGGGGAATTGAGGTCCAAAAGTTAATCACACAAAATTTTCCAGCTGCTAAATGGCAGTGCCAAGGCTAGAATCTGGGTTGCTTTTGGGCATGTGTATGTCGTCTATCAAGAGTCCCAACCTGAATGAAAAATTGTTTAATTTTTCAGAAGACATTAATTGGGGGAATGATTAATCAGTAGAAAATGACTGACAACAGTTTAAGAAATCTTTGGGGTGAGAGGTTTGTGAATGACTTAGCAGAGACAATTCCAAAGAGATCTCAATTTCAGTTGGGCACCTGCTCCATGGTTTTTTTCCTCTTCTGAATTTGTATCTAGTGCCTTCTGCTGGGGATGTGGAGAGAGCCAGAGTTCTGAAGGAAGAAGGCAATGAGCTTGTAAAGAAGGGAAACCATAAGAAAGCTATTGAGAAGTACAGTGAAAGCCTCTCGTTTAGTAACCTGGAGTCTGCCACGTACAGCAACAGGTATCTTCCGCACAGCTGCTGGCCTGGGGGATTTCAGGACGCTCGTCCCAGGTCTGGAACACACAGCTGTGTTTCAGGACACAGTTCCATCTTGGACTGTGGTGGACTCTTCAGCTGAATCATTTCTCAGTACATTACCTCTTAAAACACTTGCTTCAGTCACCTTAAGGCGGGCATTGCCAGCAGCTTCAGTCTCTCGTAGGAGGAGAAACTGAAGGATGCTAAAGGGGAGTGTGAGCTTTGTCACCTTCTCCCCAGAATTTTCAGTAACCAGAAGAGCACACACGACGTGTAAAAGCAGTGCGTGTTCGCTTTGCAAACACAACCTCAGCACAAGTCTGACAGCCTCTCCTCCTGCCCCCCCCCCCCAGCTCCTCTAAGACCCTCCTGTTAGAAACGTTGGCAGTGTCTGTTGAGAGCACTAGCACAGAGCCCAGGGGTGAGGTCATCTAGAGTTAGACTCGGCGCTGAAGACGGCTCTGCGCTGCGAGCTGCTCTCACTGTCAGCGGCCTGCTGTTGCGTGGGCGCTGCTCTGCACCAGCACTGGGACACTTTGGTGGTAGGTGGGCATCCTGTTTTAAAGTTGAGAAAACTGAGGCTCAGAGGACTTGGCTTCAGCTCATCCACCCAATGAATGGTGGAGCCAGAATGGGAAGCCGACCCCAGGCAGCTTTCTGTTAGTTTCACTGTCAGAAGTTTGAAACATTCAGCAGGGAACCATATCTGACCCAGATATTTCTTTAAAATATTTTTCCTTCCCTAACAATACATATTACTTTCAGTTCGGAAATCTTGGAACTACTGTAGGTTCCCTATCCAGAACTCTTGGGATAAAATGTTTCAGCATTTAGCCAGGTAATAGAGTCCATGCACGGAACCACTTAACATGCCAGCAGGGTCTGGGGCAGAAATGTTAGCCTTTCCGCAGTGAAACGTAATAGTCCGCGGACGCAGTGGTATCAAAAAAGAGACTAAGTAACCTCATGTCAGTTCAGTTCAGGTCTGTTTTTGCTGTTGAAACGAGGACTTTCCTTTTAAAGCTGGGATTTTGGGGATTTTAGATCTGTGGTTTTACTGACTCTGGACCGGGGGGCCTCACTCTGCCAGACTAACTTGGAAGGAAGGCTGCAGCCCATTTGTTTCCTGTTTGTCTTCCGACTCCTCTCACTCTCAGTGGGTGCTCTGGCCTGGCTTACTTCATGATGCTGGTTGCTTCTCTGATCCATTCCCTCGGATTTTTCCACATTCAGTATTTTGTTTGATTTCAATACTGTTCTTAGTGCAAATGTGTCTGTGCTGCACTAGTTTCAATTATTGTTGCTCTGTAACCTCTTGTAGGACTGGTGTCTTCCTCATTCTTAATCAGAGAATCCCTGGCTGTTTGCCTAGATTGGCTCTTCTAGTTAACTCGAGGTTGAGTTTATATCTTGTTGAGTTTTTCAGTTGTGGTTACTTGGAATTTATAAATTTAGAGAGCCCATACTTCATACCAAATTGAATTTCCATTCACTGTGGCTGAAAGCATACATCACAGACGCCGCACGTCAGTCCGCGTGCCTGTGCTCCTGGCTGACTTCTCTTTGTGCAATTGATATCTGAATGGATAGCACCACTCATGAACATGGCCGCTGCAACTTACCAAGCCCAAGTTGCCCTCCAGAAGCATCTCCCAGCAGTTCTTCAGGCTAGGACATGGTCCCACTTTACCTATGAGAGAACAGGTGCAGAAAGATGAACTGACAAGTACAAAGTCACACAACTAATACGTGGTAGAGCTGGGGTTTAAGCAGATCTTAGTGACTCCAAAGCTTAAGTTCCTTTTTACTCACTCATGTTACCTCCTAGACTCCTCTGTAATGAAAACCTCCTGACTGGACACGAGATCATTTTGTTTACCCAAAGTCAAGGGTGTTTATTCTATAGGCAAAGTTACACATTTTTAACATCAGATATAATCTTTAGAAGTCCTATGCAAATACTCATTACCACGTTGGTATTGGACATCACTACAGAGGATGTAATGCTTTCACTCTGGTTTCTCTGCTTCCCAGAAACTTGGCCAGTTCTTTCAGTGATCAGAGCCCATTTACTATGTCTAAAGCTTAGGTCTAGGATTGCTGTTTTAAAACTTAATGGCTTATAACTATTTTATTTTGCCTTTGACTTATGAGCCAGGAATTTGGGAAGAAAAGTTCTCGTTCAGGCTCATCAAGATGGTAGCAAGGACCAGAGTTACATAAAGGTTTCTTCTTTTGCACATCTGGCGCCAGGTCTGGGATTATGCAAATGGCCAGGGGATGGAGCTCCTAGCACAAGCCGGCAGCCTTTTCCTATGTGCTGGTGTGCGCTTCTTCACAGCATGGCAGTCTCAGGGCATTTGGCTTCCTACAAGTCAGATCGAGATTCCAAGAGCAAGTGTTCCAGAGACCAAGGTGGAAATTACAAGACCTCCTATAACTTTGTCTTAGAATTCAGATTATGTCTCTTCCTCTGTGCTGTTAGAGCGGTCATAGGGCCTGCCTAATTTTGAGGGGAGCGAACACAGGACCCCATCAGTGCTAAGAGTGCCAAAGAATTTGTCCGCCTTTAAATCAGTAAGGGGAAGCTTTTTCTAAATTAATTTGTAAGTTCCATGCAGTCTCAATGAAAACACTAGAATTTTTTTCTTTTTGATGTATGATAAAGTTTATCAGGAAAAAATGAGAATAGCATCATAAGAAAATTTAGTGTCTGGTAAAATGTGGAGGAAAAATGGATTATTCATGCCTGGTGTTGCTTAGGTTGGCTGAATAAGAGTTAAACCTGATCCTTAGCTCACTTTTTAAAAAAAATTCTAAGTCGATGAATTTCAAATGTAAAAAGAGAAACCATTAAGTTCTAGAAGAATGCATGGGTTAATTATGTTGCCAAGGTATTCTATCGGGAATGAGAGGAGAGACCCACAAAAGTCATTTAAGGAGAAGTTGGATAATTCTGATTTCCTAAGATTAAAAAACCTTACGTAAAGATACTCCGCTTTCCCATGCTTACAACTACTGCATTAAAACAGTAAGACTTTCTTCCGTATTGGCAGAAAGTCAAAATTGAGACCCAGGGTTGGTCCAGTGGCAGGGAAATAGGCTCTGTCAATAACTCTCACTGGTGCAGCTTTTTGGAGCATTTTGGCAATAACGATCAAAATTTTACTCTTTGATGCTGTGGTCCCCCCAGTTAGCCTCGAAAGTTCATTCTCAAGGACACTCATGGCAGCATCACTTGTTTACAAACTAGAAACAGTGAAAAATCTCCGCAGAGAGGCAACTGGTAGAATTACGTGTGGTTCATCCAACTCAGTGAAGACCCCCCCACTGAACACAGGGAGGTGGGATGGATGGGCTTAGATAATGAACTCAGGAAACGTCTGTTTAGTGACTACCGTTGGACTAGAAGATACACATCTACACATACTTTCCCCCCAAAATGCAGAATGTTTTGTTGTGTGGATTTACCTGACGTTTTCCGACATTATAAAAATTTCAAAATGTAGGTGAAAGAACTGCGCATTCCACCCACGCACCCATCACTGACAGTTAGTCAGCACCGTGATGTTCACGTCATCGCTGTTGTGGCTGCTTTGTCACCGTCTCGGGCCATCTTATTTTGGATGCAGCTTTATGTCTCACTGCTGGCGTGTCAGCATGGGTATATTAGAGTCTGGCGTTCGGGTCGTTAAGGTAGATAACTTGCAATCTGTCAAGGGGAAGTGTTCAGGGAGCCTTTCCTTGCTTGAAAGAGTACCAGAGGGCAGCAGGAAGTAGAATGAGAAGTAAGCGAGCTTAGGCTCTGGAGCCACATGACCCCAGGTTGAGTGTGGGGTCTGCCTCCTAGTTGAGCAAGTCCCATCCCTCTTCTGAGGAGCTAGGGCTGTTCTGACGATTGAAGGTGCAAAGTCACCAGCACAGAGCAGGTGTTTGCTGAGTCAGAGATGGCCCCTCAGACTGCCTCGGGGCTCCTTAGGGGCTGAGTGACTGAGTGACTGAAACCTCTGAAATGTCTTTCCCTCAGAGCGCTCTGCCATTTGGTCCTGAAGCAGTACAGAGAAGCAGTGAAGGATTGCACAGACGCCCTCAAGCTGGACGGGAAGAATGTGAAGGCATTTTACAGACGAGCTCAAGCCTACAAGGCACTCAAGGTAAAAAGGCCCTGGACAAAAGGTACCAACAGAGCTGCAGACGTTTGTGCCTGTGGTCGCGCTTCTGAAGCATAGTCAAGGCCAAGTGGTTTCTCTGCGTCCCTTCTCCGTGCCCCCAGCTAGCTAAGGGCGGGCCTCCAGGCTGGGGTTTGAAAGCCCTCTGCTGAGTCGGCAGCTGTCCCCCAGCCCACATGACCTCACCTCAGCCAGGGCACCGGCTCCACACCCTTCTCTTTTCTATTAGGACTATAAATCCAGCTGTGCAGACCTCAGCAGCCTCCTGCAAATTGAGCCCAAGAATGGCCCTGCACAGAAGTTGCAGCAGGAAGTTAACCAGAGCTTAAACTAAAAACCCAAAGGGCAGCAGGAAACCTCTACCTGACCTCCTTCCTCTGTGCCTGCTTCTGGGACCCAGCAGGCCCCAGAGTAAGCGCGGAAGCACTCTCCTCAGCCCCTCAGAGGCAGCGCCCCCCACATCCCCTTAAGAGGCTTTGCTTGTTCAAATTAAACTCAGTGTAGTCAAGCACAGGTACTGGTTTGCTGGAAAGGTCCCCACTGGAGCTGAAGCCCTGATCCCCAGCCGCCTGCCCTGGACAGCTGGCACGGCACGCAGACAGGGCCTTGCCAGCAAAGCAGCTGACTGCCCCGCCCCAGGCATGCTCCAGATCAAGTGCTGCTCCTTTAGCTTCCCCAGACCTCACTGGTTCATCTGAGTGGGGCTGAGGCAGGGTGGGGTGGGCTGAAGGGGTGAGGGGTTGACTAGAAAGCCTGGTCCGTCAGGGCAGCCTGGTGAGCTGGTTCTCCAGGGCTGCGGTCCCCACCCTGTCCTTGGCACAGTCCCGTGTTTTGAGCCCCAGTGCCTTTTGGCCAGGGCTCTCTTTGCCCCACCTTTGGTGGGGGTGAGGGTTCCTGACCCTTGGATGGCTTAGTTGTGGCTCCTTGCTGCTGCCTCCTGCGTGCAGGTGCCCAGGCTGTTTCGAGAGTCCAGTGGTGTGGCCACTCCCACTGGGGGGGTGGGGAGGAAGGCCTTGAAGTCAGCGTCCCTACGTTCCAGGCAGGGATTGCCTTTTGACCCAGCCGTGGCTACCAGGCGTTGTTTTTTGTGTGATGTTCAGTTTCAGCTGCCTCCCATTTTGTGTTCAAGCTATTACATTAAAGTCTTCTACATCAGTGATACTATTCTTTCATTTATGCTTTTTTATTGTGCTTGGAACTTTGCAGTTATAATAAATCTGCTTATTGAGCATTCACACACTCAGATTTACTAGACGTGTGCCAGGGCCAGGCCGTGTACGCTGCTGTGCTGGAAGCAACGGTGAACAGTCTGCGCTCAGAGGGCTGGCAGTCTGGTTGTTCGTCACCCAAGATGACACTGCAGCCGCTTAAGTGCTGCTGAGGAATCACCACAGTGCTTTACTTCCCCGAGGAAGCAAAGCTTGAAATGAGTTGTTCATGGGAGTTTAGCTGGGGAAGCAGGGGAGGGAAAGAAGACAGAACAGCCTTTTAAAGGCCCAACTTGGGCGAACAGGGACCAGCAAGTGTCCTGAGTTCCCAGGAAGAGGTGTGGGAGAGGCAGGAGGGTGCGTTAGGTGCGTTAGGGTCCAGCAGGGACGAGGGCAGTCTCCCCTTCCCGGCTCTGTCCTTGTTCAGCCACTTCACCTAAGTGGAACAGAAGTTCGGTGACTCCAGAAAGCAGGGCAGATGGGGTTGCTACTGCCCCTTTGCTTCTCCTCACACAGGCTGAGCTACATTCAGCCACTACCGCTGACCTCTCTGCAGGCTGGGTTGCTGCGCAGTCGCAGACAAACGATGTGGCACGGTCGGGGGCATTCCAAAGTGGGGAGCGGTCCCCCTTTCACTGCCACCTCTCTACAAGTATGATTCTTACCTGATTGGAGGCAGGTTTGGAAGTGACATCCAGCTACAACTGACTTTCTTTTCGAGGTCTAGAAGGCAAGAATCTTTGTTTACTGATGAAAACAAAAGTTGTGCCCAGCAGACTTCTCCTTCCCGTAGAAGTGAGCCGTGACCAGGGAAGGCACCTTGGAGTGCTTCTACAAGGCTGCTGCTTTAGTGACACCGCACAGCCCCCCGCCTGCCCCCACGCGGGCCCCTGTCGCTTGGGTCATTCAGGGCCCCGGGACAGCAGCCCTCGAGCCGTCCCTGCGCCGCAGTGGGCGGGAGCTGCTCCCTCAGTTCCTCCCAGTTCTCGCGCAGGGACCCCTGCGCCGCCTGGTTTCAGTTCCTTCCCGCCAAAGCCCCACCCAGTCCAGCCTGCCCTCTGCTCTGCCCCAAGGAGGCCTCTGGGAGACAGGACATTTTGCAGTACGTTTAATGCACAAAGCAAAAGGCAACCGGCTGGCTAAGTGACCCGCCTGCATTCCACGGGACAGCTCCGGCGCAAGATACAGCCCAGCTGAGAAATAAGTTAGGGGTCACAGGCCTAGAGCCTTGAGCAGGAAGCGCTGTTCTGTCAGCCAGGGGGGTGAGGGTTCCATTTTCTGGGCATGAAACGTAAAAAAGAAATGTTTCCAAGGTACGGCAGATACCCAGGCTTCCACTGAGAACAGAGACGAGGCCCAGCCAGGCCTTGGGACAGGCAGAATGGACTCAGGCCGTGTCCAGGGAGCACCCAGCCCATTCTGAGTCGGGCCAGGCACGGTGGCTGGCAAGGGAGCACCTTCACTTTGCAGGAGCGTCGGCACCCTTTCTGAGCACAGTTTGTCCTCTCTTTGACCCTCACCTTCCCCCAGACTCCTTCCTTCGGCGCCGCAGAAAGCCAGGGAGCTGGTGAAAGTTCCTGGCCAGTTCTTCACAGCTTCTGGGCTCGGCTCCTCCCCCACCCACCCGATGTCAGGGCACGATTTTCGTCTGCCCCATGGCCTGATGTGCCTGCAGCACTGCCAAAGCCTCGTCCACCTGTGGGACACAAGTGGGAAGGACTTAGTGCACGTGCCCCAGCAGGGTGCCAGGAGAGCCTCCCCCACCCCGCCCCGCCCAGCATGTGAGGTGCAAGAACATTCCTCCCTCCAGAGCATTTCTGCTGCTTGCAAGCGCTCGTGACAGAAACCCATGGTCACCTGGACTGGAGATGGACGTGAACTGCCGGACAGCTGGGAAAATCGTAACCCTTACACTGAGAGACTGCTCCTGCTACCAAAGCCTGGCCTGGGGCGCTACAGAGAGTTCGTCTGTGGAGGGGCTGGAGGAGCCAGCCCTTCATTCTGGCCTCTCCCATGCCAAGGTTCGGCACGTACTAGCTGGTGTTCGAGACAGACTTCAGCTGCCTTCGTGCCTGGCTCTCCTGCCTGCTCGGGCTCTGGCCCACCTTGGCATGGAGGGACTCTGGAGACTCCAGCATCAGCAGCAGCTCCGAGTTGTCGATTTCCAGCAGCATGCCCGTGATCTTGCCAGCCAGCTGAGTGTGGACGTCATAGATTAGGGGGTAGAGACGCTCACCTGCGTGGAACAGCTCTAATGGCTCGTGCACACACCTGGCCGGTCCCCCAGCATCCCGGGGTGGTACCATGAAATAGAGCAGAGAGGCCTCTGTGTGCTGGTCCCAGAACTGCTCCTGCCAGGCTACGCCACTCAACCTCGTGGCAGCCTCGCCCTGACCATTCGACAAGCATAGCCAACCCCACCTTGGAGATGAATTTAGAGAATCAAGTTGTTATTTGTAAGTACTCTGCCTAGGCTCGCACGCAAAGCCGGGCGCCATTTAAAGGCTGCTCTTGTTCATTTTGCAAGAAAAAGCGCCAAGTCTACACACCGAGATGTCAGACCAGATAGGATACTGTTAAACTTGACCTTGGGGCAGTGGGGAGCCAAACAGACAAGGTTAATTAACTTCCACCCTTGAGTACAGGCCTGGTGGTGGTGGCCAGCCTCTCTGGGCAGCATACAGGGGTCTAGCAGCAGGGGGTGCTGGGATGCCTTATGTGGGGGAGGTTCCCCCATAAGGAAAGTGAAGATGCTCACTGGGAACTGTTGTCAGCCTTCTGCCACCTTTAAGACCATTGTGAACTTTCCTTTGTGGGGAGGCAAAACCCACGTGAACAGAGGAAACAATGGGGGGACTGGCAATGGGGGTCTTCAGAGAAGGGTCTGGAGAGCTTGGTGACCATGAAGAAAAGAGCCTGCCAACCAGGAACCAGCTCACTCCTTCATTCAGCAGTTAGCGGCATCGCGTCCTCTCAGGGCCTACCACAGGCCTCGCGTGTGGAGAGGACTTGCCCGGGAAATGCAGTCAGTGGGGAACATTCCCCAGGGCACGCACTCCCACTCCGGAGAGGTGGGGAGTTGCAACATGCTTTGATAAAACCCCAGGCCAGGCACCTACTCCTCCCCCGGCCCCTCATCCACCACATCTGGGGTCTTTCCCAGCCTGAGTCCAGTAGAACAGCAGAGCTGGAAAAATCTCAGGACCATCTGGTCTGGCCAGGATGTTAAGACAAAACAAAAAGAGGTCTAGAAGGAGTATGGGCGACATGGTGGGTAAGGTCACCCAGAGGCCTGGCCAGCCAAAAAGCTGGACTTTGTCCTGAGGTCTGACCTACAGTGGGGGTGCTCTCCGCCAGGCTAGCCAGCCCTCAGCCCACTTCCTGCCGCAGTCGGGGGCCAGCACTCACCAATCATCTGCTTCTGCTCGTGCGGCGGCGCGGCGGCCAGCATGGATGCCGTCAGGGGCTTCTGTCCCGGGAGGTGCACAGCGGGCTCCTGGACCTGTGTGTGGTGCCGGGGCACGGCCCTTACCGCCAGCGAAGGGCAAGGCCTCCAGACACTTACCCCTGCCAGGTGTGTGTGGGCTGAGGTCTAGCGGACCAGGTGGGAAGCACGCCCTCACAGCTCTGCCCCGGGGCTGTGACCAAGTCACACTCTGACTTTAGGGGTCTTCACAGTGCTTGGAGGCCTCGAAGGCCCCCGGCGAATGTTGCCACATGCCATTACTGATCATTTTGTGCCAAAATAAAGTCCTTTCTGACCTGTTCACACCCTGGCAATTTAACACTTTTTGTGCCGGTGCCCTTTAAATTTACCAGCCTGTGGGGCCGGCCATTTTCTGTGCCACCGCAGGAATTGTAGAAGCATTCGATAAAACACACACAACTCCTGAACTACTGGATATTAAAAAAACTGTAATATCTCTCATAAAACACCTTACACTTTCACCAAAACAATGTGTAAATCTTCTAGACTGAGTATGATCAAAGAAATAGCTCCTAATAGTTCCAAATAAATCCACCGTGGCGTGAAAAACCGGAGACTAGATGAACACGTATTAATACGTGGGTGGCCACCTGAGACTGGTGACAAACACACGTACTAATACGTGAGCGGACCACAAAGTGTTAAAATGCATTTCGCTGTCATTCTTGTTCCTTGTGCAAAAAAATAGTTCGAAGCGCAGATTCTAGACAGGATATGATAATGCCAGGTTTGAGACCAGTGCGGCGGGGAGGGGCAAGAAGAAAGCCTTTTAATTTAATTGCAGTCGATATTTTCAGTTCCGCTTTGCAGATTAATCACCTCCTCGCTGCTAAACAAATACTAAGGAAATCTAATTTTGGTAATAACCGAGAGCAAAACAAATTGTAATTAATAAACAAAATGAGGTACTGGTCCTGTTTCCCCACTGTCAGTAAGCGTGATCTCGTCTTGATTGTATCGAGAGACGTTCATGAAACTTCACCAGGCAAGACAAGAAAGAAAACTGAGACCCAAAGAGGGCCAACCCCTCGGCGCCAGGCCCGCCAGGGCGCAGCTCAGAGGGCAGCCGACCCTTACCCCGCAGGTGGTGTGTGTTACTGAGAAGTATCGGGGTGCCAGGAGAGGGCCGCCGGGCACACAGCATCCTGCCCCACAGGGTCCTGTGGTCTGGGTGCCAATGTCAGCTGCAAGAAACAAGCAGGGATGTTAGGGCCCGAGGGCACCTGAAAGCCCAGTGACTCGCGAGCCCTTGGGGTGCCTCCCCAGCCGGAGCACAGAGCAGCTCGAAGACGACGTGCAAAATTGGCCCTGCGCAGGAAGGAAAAGGTGTGCTTGCCCGACACCCAGAGTCTACACCCGCCTCACAGCTGCTGCGGGGCTTACTGAGGTTCAGATCTGGCACCACGTCGTTCACATGTGGTCTCACCCTCACAACAAAACAGGAGGATAATTTTCATCTCTATTTTAAAGAGGAGGCAACTAAACACAGCAGTTAGCAAGGCCACGGGGAAGTCCATGCAACTCTGGGGGCTCCCAAGCCAGCCCTACTCTCCGTGGGGTGGACAGAAGGTCACAGAAGGCAGGTGCTGACTCCCCCAGCCCAAGCTGGGCACCAAACCCCTGCCCCACCCTCCTCCTGGCCCTGCCCACACTCACCCACTCGGGTGTGGGGCACTGGGTGTGGTGCCTGGGTGGAGGCCTGCCTCACGTTGCTGACGTGGGCAGGAGGGTGCCGAGATGAGGGGGGCGGCCGGACCATGGAAGCGGCTGCGTGGTAGGCAGCTTGTGGAGCAAAAAAACATGGAGACAAGGGTTTCAGGAGGGGGCAGGAGGGAGATAATCAGAATGACACACTAAGCCCTGAAGTTTCAGGGTGAGGAAGGAAATGGGAAGAGGAACTAGAACATTCAGAGAGAGACAGATGAGTGAATACCCCTAGTCGGGCAGACCCAGAACTCCAGGGAGGGACTTGTGGGTACCTGCAGTTACAAAGCCTCAAGATGGAGAGACGTTGTGAGGGACACCTCCCCAAAGACAGTTTCGAGTCAGGGCGGACTTCTCTCAGACAAAGGCCATAACATCCCAAACACTAAAGGCATTTCATTTTCTCAGCTTTGCAAGATCTTTTACAGTCACACATCAGACGGGCCTCTGGAGCTAACTGAAGACAATGGCTCCCGGGGTCCTTAGGGCGCAGTGCTGTGCTGCTGCTCTACACACGCCTCAGTCAGGCCCACACTCAGAGGAGGAAACAGCTGCAGAGAGGTGAAGCTACTGCCCAAATGATCACCCTGGGAAGTGGAAAGCAGGCTTGACTCCGAAGCACCTCGTTCTTCACTCCAGTGTCACACACTGCCCTGGGGACCCACACCCTTGGGCCAGGCCGAGGGGAAGGGGCTGAGTCACTCACAAGAGGAGCAAGGCGGCTGGGCCGTCCACCTGGGGGCTGGTTGGATGGGCGCTATGGGGCCAGAGCCATAGTACGCAGCCTGGGCTGGAGGCTGCATGGGAGATGATGATGGAGGTGAGGGGCTGCAGTCCCCTCAGGGACGGCTGCAGGCGCTCCACCATCCCCCCCAGAGGACTGGGGATGAAAGCCCCGCCAGGCTGGGATGAAGATCCCGCTTTCCATCCCAGTGCCCACTGGTCCTGCACCTTCACGGCAAGGTCCCGGCACCCATCCCCGCACCGTATGCAGGCACCTGGGCCAAATGGCGACACGGCCTAGCGTAGCTCGGGCCGGCTTAAGCAGCTGCTGAAAGGGGGGCTACTCCCTGCCCGGCAGCCTCTGATGGCTAGCTTCTTCCTACTTCCTTCAGGTCCCACAGTTGTCTTTCCAAACCAGCCTCCTCGGAACACTGACCTCCAGCACACACCCCGTAAAAATGGCCATCTACGATGGGGAAACGCTGCCCCTACTCTGCCAGCACGGCCAAGTCACGCATGTGCCTGCTGGCTTGTTACTACAGAACAGCATGGAGTGAAGAAATCGGGGCTGCTCTCGTTCAATCTATTTCCCAAAGTCACTGGGCCAGGAACCTCTGCACAACACTCAGGAGTCTCAGTTTGGGGAAGCGCGTGGCGTGGAAACAACCTGCCCAGTGAGATCCTGACGAAGTGGGGAGCCCTCGGCTGCCCCTGCGGCTCTGGCTACCTGGTGGTCAGTGGGAGGGCCTGGGGGGGTCGCGGGCAGGCCATCACCTGGGGCACGGCGGGCAGGAAGTAGCTGGTGGGCTGCTGGAAAGAGCCCAGGAGAGGCCCGCTGAGGGCCCGCACGGTGGAGAGGCGCTGCATGTACTGGTTGGTCAAGATGGCCTTCCGCTCCTCTTTGCGCTGGGCCAACGCCACGTACAGCGGCTTGGTGCCAACGATGCGCCCGTTCATTTCTGTCACGGCCTTCGTCGCCTCTTCTGGAGAGGAAAAACACACAAAGCCAAACCCCTTGCTGTGGCTACCCTCTGTCATCACCTAAAAGCAAGACAAGACAAGGGCTGCTGGGGGCGGGGAAGAAGACTCCTGGGGCCTTGCTCCCTCCCCCCGCGAGGGCCCAGCCCGGCACCATGCAGGCCCAGGAGACACCCACCATCCTGGGGGGACATGTCGCCCCACAGTTACTGAGGCCCACCGCATGCCAGATACCTGACACGCCTCCTCGTGTCACGCACAGCCGTGGTGTCAGGGAAGGATGGCGACTCATTCACAGTGAGGAAAGTCGGCCAGTTCCCTTTCTGAGTGTGGCCTGCCCTGTCTTTCAGACATGCCCCAGTGAGAACAGCTGCACCTTAGAGGAGGTTTTGCTGGAGAGCTGGCTGATGTGGCTGTGGCTACTTTCATCAGAGGGAACACAAGGAAGGAACAGGTAGCCTAGGATTGGTTAGACTCAAGAATGAGCAGGGCCCCAGTCCTAACCCTGGCAGCTGAGCTCACTCTGATGGACACAGTCTGCATTTCAGCTCCTCCCTGGGTTTTACTTAACTACTTGCGCACCAGTTCATCTGTGCATTATAAACATGACACAATGCTCTTAAACTGTTCTGTCTCTTGGAAACTCCAACAAGGGACTGGATTTGTACGGAATATGGGAATTCAGATTTAGAGTTGGGCGCTTTATTCTGTTAACTTTTCAGTAGAAAGAAAAGTCCAAATTCTCATGGGGGAAAAAATGGAGCCCCTTGTCCAGGTCACCCCGTCGGTGGGTCAGATAACAGCCAGAACTTGAACCCAACACACAGTCTGGGGAAGAGGGTCTTAGTCTTTTGATGAAAAGAATCTTTATATTTTGGAATAACTAGATCTAAAGAAAAGCTTCAGAAAACAGCAACTCCCTGTGCTGTTTCAGCAGGCCCACCCCGGTGCTGACATGGCCCACTTCTCAAAACACAGTATGACTTTTAAAATCGATCAACTGGGCCTCCCTGGTGGCACAAGGGGTTAAGGCTCAGCGCTGTGAAGCTATCACCAGCCACTGCAGCATGAATTCGATCCCTGGCCAGGGAGCTTCCCACATGGCGCAGCAGACCTCTCCTGTCTCACCCGCTGCTCCCCTCAGCAGTGTATTTCAGTCAATCTGCCTGTTCTGCTCCCCACTCTGTCTCTGGTGAATCCTCTCACACCCCACACCTCTGCCTACACCCCAGTTCTTCTATGCAAAACAACAAAAAAAACCCTTCTCATTTAATAACCCATTTAGCCACAAGGGAGTCACCCCCAGGAGTGCCTCCACTCTAGACAAGCCAGAGTTAACAGTTCCCTTCCAGGAGGAAACCACAGGGCATGTGTGTGAATCAGAACGATCACGGCTTCACCCCCTGTTGTGTGCAGCTGTGCTACACGAGCCACTTTCATTTGCAGGGCACCGGGAGAGATGATGTTGACCCCATTTATAGGTGGGTACACAGGGTCCAAAAGGCAAAGGCACCTGCCTCACGTTCTACAGCTGGATAATCTCATTAATGGTACACCTGAGATTTAGGCCCCATTCTGATTAAAGGCCCAGCTCCAAAGCACATTTACCAGGAAGGAGCCTACAGCTTTTTATGATATTTAGTCAACTTAACTTACATGTCCCACAGTTTCTGTCACGTTTTTTTCCAAAGGTGCTAAACTAAAAAGTTGTGAGAACCTCTTCTCTAAAACCTGGCTCCCTAGAGGAAACTGAATCCAACAGACACAAAAGAGCTTCTAGACCACTTCCAAAGACCCAAGATTAGGTTTCCAGCCCCAGCACCCACACGGGTCTCTTTGGCAAGTTCCTCCTTCCCTCCTGTAGCTCCATGCTTCTCACAGCCGAATCAAATGCTGCTGCCACTGCCACTTCTTACAGGAAGTCCCCCTTCCTGTTCCACTGAGCTACCCAAGCTCCACCTTCAATATTCACCTTCCCTACCTCAGCCATACACCTTATAAGAGGTCAGTGAAGCAGCTAACCTCTCCACTAGACTATACATTACTCAAGAGCAAGTACCACATCTGACTTGCTTTCCCAAAGGCCTGATAAAACAGCAGGTGCTTTAGTATGGAATGAACATTGAGTCCCCTTCAAGTCATCTGGAGAGCTTAAAAAAAAAAAAAATGCCTACACC
>PVIJ01000231.1:174988-260043 GCA_004024925.1 Scalopus aquaticus | reverse complement strand
CTCAGAAGACTGGGCACATAGTGAGCGCTCTACGTGGGGAAGAATGAATTAAGAACGAGGCACTCCAACCCTCTTTCTCAGGTGGGAAATATGAGGCCCAGAGGGATTATTATATCAGCAGCCAAGGCCAGACAACCAAAATCAGCAAATCCTAAGACATGAATTTCTATAATCTGGCATACAGTAGGCACTCAATAAATGCTTGCAACATGAGCCAAGGTTACAGTGAGGCCCATAAGTGCACCGGTGAGACCGGGACTATATTTCCAATCTCTTCCCTCCAGCCCAGACAAGGCTGCAGATGGATGAGAAGCTCCAATGGTAACACAGACCCCAAAGGGAGCACAGCTCAGCACCAACTCCCTGGACACCACCGGGGAAAAGGGGTGCTGGGGCAGGGAGAGGATGGGAGGGGAGGCTCTGCCCTGCCAGTGCCCCCACCCTCACCTTCACACTGGTAATCACTCCGTAGGGAGAGAACTCTTTCCTCAGTTTCGCATCGTCGATGGAATCATCTAGGTTCTTCACATACAGGTTCACGCCCTGGAAGGAAAGGACTGCTAGACGTGTCCCTTCCCCTCCATGCCGTGGATGGCCTCGGGAAAAGCGGCTGTGGGTGGGGCACCAGGGACCCAAGCCCTGCCCACCAAGCCTTCTCTTCCTAGCCTTCAACAGCACCCAGACACCCCAGCGTGTCCATCACTCAGAATCTGCAGCCTCCCACCAGCCTGAAGAGACGAGTCACCCTCAGGCCTCTGCACACACAGAAGCAGCGGCCCCCGGAAGGCCTGACCCTCACCTGGTAGCGGTTCAGACGGTCCTGCTTTATCTGCTCGAACCTGCGCTTGAGCTCGTTCTGCCGTTCCACCCGCTTCTGGGCGCGGCCCACGTACAGCAGCCGCCCGCTCACCTCCTTTCCGTTCATGCCCATCACGGCCTGCAGAGGGGGCAGACACAGGGCGGCCCTCGCCTCCCATCTTCCAGGCCTGCGGGGCTCCCTGCCAGCCAGGCTGGCCTTGTTAGCTGAGAACACTTAGTACCCGAGAAAGGCCATGCACAGTGAATCCACTTTTTTAAAACATGCAACACAATTTCAAAGTAAACAGTGGCTTCAAAAATTTTATTTGGGCTCTACTTTAAAAAGTGCAATTGAAATTTGTGACGTTTCCCATGAATTTAAGTTTAGATTCTAACTCACTCCACGTTTATGAGCAGAGCAGTAAGTGTAATTCTTTCACAATGGCACGACGGTTTAATCCACATCCTTCATCCTGGCCCTCACCGTGCGAAGACTCCTTTTTGCTAACTCTGAGGGCTTTCATTAGCTTTTTAAGAAACATTTGTGTCTTAACCCTGGGGGATTTTCCCTTTTCTTCAGTTAACTGGCTAAAGCCTGCCAGATCCCAAGCCACCCGTGGTTTGGGTTGCACACTCTGACACCCGCAAGGCACGCAGCTTCTCTCTGCAGTCTTCCATATGAACCAGCGTCACTGACTTAGCCATGCAAATCTGGCAGAGACAGGCCCAGCTACGGACTGACCCGGCAGCAAGGCTTCAGACACAGGTGTTAGTGAGGAGAGATGGGTGAAGGGGAGCTGACTTTTTAAATGGTCAGTTCATTTAGTAAACATTTCACATAATGACTTTTGCCCACCCCATAAATAGGTCAGCTCTCAAAACCCAGGAGCTGCCTGTTCTACGGTCAGTCTTCAATGTCATTACTTTAATCTCTAAGCTCTTGCAGCCCACGGACATACCCCTGTGGTTTCACTGGTTTACTTCAACTTGTCATTTTACAAGCGGGGAACTAAAGATCAGAGCGGCCACTTGTCCAAGGACACACAGAAATTACCTTTCAAAGATGTCGTTTACTTAAAAAGAGAACTTAAGGAGCTCCCTGGCAGCCTAGGGGTTAAGACTCAGCGCCATCACCCCTATGGCCTGCCTAAGTTCGAAACCGGTCAGGGAGCTGACCCACATGGCGCAGCAGACCTCTCCCTTCTCACCCGCTGCTCCCCACCTGTTCTGCTCCCCACTCTGTCTCTGCTGAGTCCTCTCACCTTCCGCACCTCTGTCCTACACCCCAGTTCTTCTACACCTACACACACACACACACATACCCACACACACACTATAAGACTTCAGGGTAAGAAAGACCTGGTTCTGATTCCAGTGACTTCTCGTGCAAGCTACACATTATGGAACCTCAGTGTCCCCCTATAACGTAAGGTGAACAACAGGGGCACTGTGCAGAGACGAGCATGTAATGCCAAACCCTTAGCTCAGTGCCTGGCACAAGTGCTCAGTGAGAAACAGCTGCTATGGAGAAGACACTGGGACCCAGCCAGAATCACATGAACTGAAATCTCCCACACCGGGGGCCTTAGCAGGGCAGCAGAAACGGAAGGGCTCCATGATGGGAGGCCGAAGAGGACACTGTTTTTACTAACTTGTGTGACCCTGGACATTCACTCACTCAGCTAATATGTACCTGGCACCTACTAGCAGGTGCCATATTAGAGAGTCAGGGAGGCGTGAGACCCAGCCCTCCCCTCAGTTTTGCACATGGGGATCTGTGCCAGCGATGGAAGACAGAAAAGGCATTTCCTGAAGGAGGGCAAGTATAAGCTGATAAATGACAGGCACTAGATACACTCACGCCTCACTTAACTCTGCCACGACGGACCCCATGTGCGTTGGTGCTCCCAGGAGGCTGCACCATACAGCCCAGGTGTGGGTAGGGCGTGCCATCTAGGTTTTTGTGATAATACCCTGATGTCCACACGACAAAAATCACCTACAGACGCACTCTCGGAAGGAATCCCTGTGGGTGAATCCTGTGTGGCTGGTCTATAGCTATGCTGCCCAAGGTGGCAGCCACTACCCCCATGTGGTGAGTCTGAATGGGCTGTGCTAACACCAGATTTCAAAGATGAGTGCAAAAAAGGGACTGCAAAATAGCTCAATGTTTACACTGACCACACAGTCATGTGATAACACCTTAAGATGAAAAAAAATCACTAAAATTGCACTGTTTTCTTGATCGACCCTTTTTTATGCGGCGCCTAGGAGATCTGGAAGTACACGCATGTCTTGGGCTGTATTTCCACTGGACAGAACAGGTCTAAAAGCAGAAGGGAAGTGTTGAGAGAAAACAGCATTTGCAGTGGTCTGGAAGCCAGACATAATGGGGAGTTTCTCCTCCTTTGTCTCCATCCCACCATCAATTCAAGAAAAGGGTAGTGTTGTCTCAGAGACTGCTCCTACTTCCCGTATGGCAAGAATCTACGAGAAGCCCGAATCAGGGCTTAGAAGCAACCAATGAGGTTAAGGCAGGAGCCTTCACCATAGGCTGGGCAAGGACTTCCTTTCCCTCCAGGACAGCTGGAGCACTCTGTTCCTGATCTCCCTTCGCCCGAGTCCTGGCTCAGCACTTCCATGAAACAGGGCCATGGGAGGCTCTCCTACCTTGTGGGCTTCCTCATGCTTCTCAAAGTTGACAAAGCCAAAGCCCCGGGAGTGGCCGCCATTGTCCCTCATCACCTTCACACTCAGCATCTTCCCTGGGAAGGACCATCTACGCTCAAAGAGCAGTTTGGGGAAGCCCCACGCTGGTCCCCTCCTTCCCACCATCCTCAGAAGCCCCAGGAGCGCCCTCCCAGCCCACCCTGGGAGAAGAGAAGGCGAGCCCCTCCTCCTTTGGGGAATATGCCCACCAAACGGGGAGAAGAGGGCCTGCAGGCCCCGCTCGTCCATATCCGCGTGCAGGTTCTTCACATAGATGTTGGTGAACTCCATCGCCTGAGCTCCCAGCTCTGCCTCCCGCTGGCGTCGGGACTTGAAGTGGCCAACGAAGCTGTGGACACACCGACAGGTAGGCAGCTGCCAGCCACCAGGCCGGGCCCAGCCCGCACCCGCTTGGCTACCCCGGGCCACTTGGTCAACTGCTGCCTGCCCCTGTCATCAGGAGGCTGGACCGGGCAACACCTGCTAGATGGAATATAGTCAAGGCCAAACCACTCCCATCAGCCACAACTCCATGTTCCAGCAAAATGTTAAAAGACTATTAGTGACAGAGGGAACTCCTTCCGGAACAACAGGCAGCTGAGTACACTGGACATAGGAGCCTGAATTCGGAGACCATACAGACAAGGCTGAATCCTTCTCCAAGGCTGCCTCGCTGTGTGCCCTGGGCAAGATACTTAACCTCTCTGAGCCCCATTCATTCCTGTAAAACTGGGGGTGAAACGCACATCATAGGGATACCCTTATTCACTGAACACCTATCAGGTGCAGGGGGAAGCGTGGAGACAGAACCAAATAGGGCCCGTGCCAGGGCTGCTGCGCGGAGGGGCTGAAATCGTCTCAACACAAAATCAATTCTAGAAATGGTTCGAATTTCCCAGTCCATGTAGACACATCTAGAACAGCATCTTGGATTAAGAAAAAAATCAAGCTTGAGGAAATTGGATGGTATCTATAGCCCATTTAGCAAAAACAAATTACAGTTGGCACCAAAATTGAAGCGAACCACGTGGTGAAAGGGAACTAGGCCAACTGCAGCCAACAGAGATGACATCCTTCTGAGAACTTTAAGAGTTGGCCAAGATTTGGTTTCGTCGACAGGAGCCTGTCCTGAGAAACCCTGAACCAAAGGACTCCCAGCTCACAGCCCCCCTCTCCGCAGCACAGAGCTCGGGGCTGGGCCCCCAGCTGGGAAGAGGAGAAAGGGGTGGGGGAGGAGGACTGCCAGAGCAGACTGTCCCCAGCATCTGCGTCTCCATCTTCTCATCTGTGGAGCGGGGATGACGCCAGACCTAACTGGACGGAGATGGCAGGCCGAGCAGATGCCTGCTCTCTGCCCGTCCAGGGGGCCCGTGAAGCAACAGAAAAGGTTTGAGAAGAAACACTCGCAGCCATGCCAAGCGGACTGGAAATCACTAAGTCCAGGACGGTCCACCACTGCTCTTCCTGCCGTAACTGCACAGCCCTCGCTGCGCCTGCTGCTCTGAACCCCCCAAAGCCCAGAAGCAGCCCGCTGTCACTCAGGGGAGGGCATCCCTCAGAAATCGAGCAGCGAGTCCAAGGTCACCCTGCCAGGAAGGACACGCTGCTGCCCAGCGCCTGGTGCCCTGCAGGCATCACTCCCCAGTGGGAGCTGCAGTGACTGGTCCTGCAGCCTGACTGCCCCCCCCCCCCGGCCCCGCCAGGCCACTCACACTTTGCGGTCATTCAGCAGCATTCCGTTCATAGTGCCGATAGCCTGCTGCGCCGCCTCATGGGTCTCAAAATGGACAAAGCCAAAGCCTCGGGAGCCATTATTGTCACACACCACCTGGGCCGCAGGGAAAAAAGACAGGGAGGGCATCCAACAGAGAGTTCACACGGAAAAGAACTGGCTGAGGTGAGAATGAATAACATCCCATGAGTCACCACAGTCCCATTTTAGAGGTGGGAAACTAAAGCTCAGAGAGGTCAGTGTGTTTGCTTGAGATCACACAGTAAGGAGGGAGAGTCCTCAAACTAAACACAGGTCTGCACTGAACATAAGCCCTGCTTCCTAATCCACGCCAACGTGCCGCGCTCCCCACCACCAGCCAACACCCCTCTACCCAGAACAGGCTTCCTGTACCTTCAACTGAAGCCCCAGCTCTTACATTCAGATGCGATCACGTGGGCTGGGGCACACTCACCTTCTAGAGGCATCACATGCTCATCTTGTTATATCTATCCTAAGAACCCTTCGAGGAAACTCTTAACCCTGAACACCTCCCAGCTGCCCATTGGGAGGAAGTGGAAATATACAACCAGCACAGACCA
Organism: Scalopus aquaticus; assembly: GCA_004024925.1. Lineage (NCBI taxonomy): Eukaryota > Metazoa > Chordata > Mammalia > Eulipotyphla > Talpidae > Scalopus > Scalopus aquaticus. The sequence continues at coordinate 254,223 of PVIJ01000231.1, read as the reverse complement.
GCCAGGGGGCAAACGTGACTTTCTGATCATCACGGCCACCGCTTAAGATGTTTAACAGGTGCCAGTAGCATTCAAGGACCCTTCACATTGGGAAGATGACCGGAATGGTTAGACATTCACATTGCCCCTACGCAGCTGGTTCTCCACTGTCCCCCTTCAGAGGAAACTGGGGTGTGGAGGTTAAATAGGGACCCAAGTTCGCACCACCAGCAAGTGGAAGAGGCAGGATTCGAGCCCAGAACTTTGGCCCCAAGTCCTGTGTCAGAGCAACTGTGTTCTGCCGCCTCTGCTCAGTGGCTGGGCTTGGCACTCCGGGGACCTGACTCGTGGTCCAGTGCTCCTCCCAAGTGCTACATGAACCTTGCCTGACGAGCCACATGGCGCTATCCTTCCTCTTTGACTACCTGGAAAACTAAGGCTTTCCCTCAGAGACCGATGCTTGCCTCTTCCTAACACTCGTGCCATCTCCAGCCTGAGAGCTCTTGGAGTAGAACTAGCTTGTAAGCTTTGTACCTAACTGGGCCTAAACAGGGCCTCAGCAGGCCTGCCAAGACTTGCCCGAGTCACTAGAGCTTTCTGTGCAAACCTCAGTGGCCCAGAGGAAGCCCCATGGCCTGGAAAATGGGGACAGGCATAGTCAACCGAGCTGGTAGGCCCCTTGGTCAAATTCTGGCTCTGGTACTCACCTCCCACCCCCAAAACAAGTGGACAAGTGACCCTAACTCTGAGCCTCTCTGCCTTCAAATGTAATTCAGGGGTCCTCCTGTTTACATCTTAACGGGCCGTTGTGGGAAATCAAGGCAGAAAACCTGATCCTTCGAACCTACGTCAAAATCTGCTGTGATTTTGAGAACTTACCACACAGCTAAGTCTCTCTTCCACTCACCTTCAAAGATGAAAAATATCCCTTTCAGTCTGCCATGGGGAGCCCAGAGCTATTGCGCCTTCCAAGTCTGTCTGCTCCTCCGAGTGCAGGGCTATCCCCTCATTCACAGGGGCTGGGGGGGCCTAAGTGAGGACCTGAGGACCGCGCTGCACACGGAGGGTGCCAACACCCCCCCCCCCAAAAGGTGGAGGTGCTGAAGGCTGCAGGGCAACTGACCATCACCCTCATTAGGCCTAAATGCAGAACACCCAGGGTTAGCCCCTGCGGTCAGGACATGCTGACCAGCTAGTCTGATCTTCAGGATTCTCACGGACAAAGTCAAAAATGACCCATCCCCTTCAAGGGATAATACAGCCATTTGCTAAGAAATATTTATTAAGCACCTACTGGATTTTCACATCTCATCCTAGATATTGCGATACAATGGTGAACACGATCGCTACCCTCATGGAACTTATGTTCTATAACAGAAATCTTAAAGACAAGGTGTGGCTACCCTCTGTGGTGATGGCCTCAATTAATGGCCTGCCTGTCTTCGTGCCTTTGCCCTGTAATTTCTATCGCCCTCTCCCACTGAATCTGGGCTGAATGAGACTTGTTTTGGCCAACAGACTGGAGAGAAAGTGATGGTGCACCAGGTCTGTGCTCAGGTGCCAAGAGGCCTGGCGGAGCTTCCACACTGTCTCCTAGGACCCTGCCGCTGCCCTGAGGACACTGGGCTACCTGCTGGAGGAGGCAGACCACGGGGAGGAGAGTCGGGACGCTCCAGCTGACAGCCAACCTCTCCCAACGGCAGAGCTGACCAGCTCTCAGAGGGCCGAGGACGGAGCCCAGCCCCAGCCAAGAGTTACGAGCAGCATAAATAGTTGTTCTGACAGCCAGCGAGGGCTGACTGAGGCACAGGTGACTGATCGTTCTAGGAAGAGAAAACCAGAACCGCCACCAGCATTCGCGGCCGGCCGGGCGGACCCGGAGCTGAACTGAAGGTTGTGGGATCCGGAATGTGGGTTGTTGCTCAGAGACCTTCCTCCACACGGATGGAGAGGCGCCCCCTCCCCCAAGAGGCACACCCACCTTGCAAGAGAGGATGTTCCCGAAGGCGGAGAAGGTATCGTACAAGGCCTTGTTGTCGATGGAGCTCTCCAGGTTCTTGATGAAGATGTTGCCTACACCCGACTTGCGCAGCCCGGGGTCTCGCTGGGACCACATGATGCGGGTGGGCTGGCCTTTGATCACCTCGAAGTTCATTGTGTCCAGTGCCCGCTCCGCTGGACAGAAGGATGGAGGGAGAATGGAACAGGTTAAGGGGATTTTCTTTCCCATTTCTTGTCCCACGACACTTAATAACCAGGGTCTCCCCTAAGAGGCTGAAGGCTCAGGAGGGACAACAGAGAGTTTGTGTCTGTGGTGCTCCCCCCACCTTCCCCTTAGGACCTCACCCAACACCTCATGGAAGCCAGGTGAACATGGACTCCCAAACCCATTCTACAGAAGGGGAAACTGAGGCTCCAAAAGGAGAAAGATCAGTAGGACAGCCAGGTCTACTGCGATCACTCCAGCACACGGAGCAGATCAGCATGTATATGAGGGTTCCTGCGACAAGGTGGCAGCAGAGCTGGTCTCCATCAGCCCAGGCAGAATGGCTTTGGGGGAGGCAACATCACTGTCAAGTGGGGACGTTGATACTATGTCACCTTTGCACATCAAACAAAGGAAAATACCATCCACCTCTAGGTGGTCAGGCAGGGTGAAAATTCGGTAAGGTACAAGATTCTTGAGCTTTATGCCTGGCACAAAAGTAATTGGTCAATGGCATTGTCTCAAGACAGAACCATCTCCAGCCACTGCTACGACCTGTCCCCTCCCAGGTAACATGCTGTCCCAGCTTCAGGAACTCCTCTGGTTTCAGAGGCACAGAGGGGAACCGTGGGGAGCTCAGTGAAGCTGCAGGAGGTCTGGGTTTTCCATCCAGTGCCCCCATAAATACCCAGAGGCAAAATCCTCCTTTGCCATACTGTGAAGTATGGCCAAAAGGTCTGGTCGCTCAGGATGGGACGAGGCCGTGGGTGGGTAAAGCAGAGCAAAGGGGGAGACGCGCTGGCATCCAGCTCCATCATCTACTGAGAAACAGGCCGACACCTGGCAACCCCCCAGCTCAGGGAACCTCCCCAACCACCCAGGAGACTCAGAGCAAGGGCTCCCTCTCTTGGACTTGGATGGGACAGGCCTTTTTTGTGCTTCACCCGAACCTTATAGTCACCATTACTTTTATTACCACATACTGAGCGCTTCCTTTGTAAGGGAGCTGGAGATATGGCACACCTTTCGCTATTCCTTCCACGGGGAAATAAGCCTTACCTCCATTTCACAGATGAAGAGGTGCCTGGGGTGAAAGCTCCCTGGGGCTCACACTCCAGAGCCAGAGCTGGTCAAACCCTGGTGCTCTGCATCTGCCTCAGCCCCACTGAACGCACCCATCTGGCGAGCTCTAATCAATGCTGAGCTGTGACCCTCACCTCACGATGCCAGAAAAGGGCGGTGCTCTCCAGGCTTAAGCACCTCCACCTGTGGGGACTCGGGCATCCCTACCAGGTGCTTGGAATTTCTCATCCTTCCAACCACCCTATGAGGCAGGTCCTATCCCCATTTTTGTAGAAAGCAACTGAGTAGCTTGCCCAACCTCACACAGCTGCTGCCTTTCCAATCTCTGGGCGGCCTGACTGCAAAGCTTTGGCTGGTTTTACTCGGCCTTAGTATCTCTCCTCGGAGAAACGGAGCATTAAGAAAACACACAGTGGGCGCACACTGAACCCAAGTTCCCGTCTTTGGAGCCTACCCGGGGCAGGAGCCCTGTCTACGCCTTGTGATCTCCACACCTGTTTCTCCCGCCGCAAAAATGGAAGGCGCAGGCGCAGAGGAAAACGCGCATGGCCGGGCGCGCGGCCCGGGAGTCCCGGAACAAGCCGTCTTCGGTCCGGCCGGGCCGGCCGGGTCCCGCTCCGCTCCCCGCGCCCTCGCCGCGCCCTCCCCCCGCATCTGTTCGCTGCCTCCCTCCGTCCACCCGGCCCCACCCCTCCCCGGGCTCACCGTCGGCGGGCTGCTGGAAGTTGATGTAGGCATAGCCCAGCGAGCGGCGGGTGGCCACGTCGCGGCACACGCGGATGGACAGGATGGGGCCGGCGGGCGAGAACTTCTCGTAGAGCATGGACTCGGTGACGTCGGGATGCAGGTCGCCCACGTAGAGCGAGGCGAGCGGGTAGCTCGGGCCGCTGGCGTTCATGGTGGCGGCGGGAAGGGGGCACGGGGCGCGCCCCCTCGGCGCCAACGGCTCACCCGCGGCGGGAGTCTCGCTAGCGGCGGGCGCGCAGGGCGGCTCTCCCTCCCCAGGCCCGCCTTTTACCGCCCTCGCGGGCCTGCGCGCCAATCGTGGACGCCCCGGGACTCTTCGGCTAGGCGCTCCCCACCTGAGACCCCTCGGCGTTCTAGAAACCTCAGGTGGGGACTATTTCCGACTCCGCCCCGGGAGGCGGGGGAAGCCCCGGACCGGCCGGAGGTTGTGGCTGGGCCCAGCGTGGAGCTCAGGCAGGAGGGGGACTGGCAGAGCGGGACTCTGCGGTTCTAACCCTGCACATATCGCCTTTCTGGGCCCGCGTCCCTTTCCTGTAAAATTGAGGCCTCATCTTCGCACGGGTTAAGGGAGACCATGGATTCTGAGCGTACTTCACATAGAAAGAGTCGCGAGCTGTATGCAGTGTCTTGCTCCAGACAACCCAGCCCCAACCTTATACAGCGGTGGTGTGACAGGTAAGGCATTGTGACACCTTAAGACACAAATTCAACTGAGAATTGGAAGCCACTGAGGCCTTGACACTGGCTCTTAGATTACCAAGACCCTTTTTATTTTTTTAAAGATTTATTTATTTATGCATACAAGCTGGGATGTAGGCCAGAAGTATGGGATGGTGAGAGGGTTCACAAGAGACAGAGTGGGGAGCAGAACAGGCAGATCCACTGAAGTACACTGCTGAGGGGAGTAGCGGGCCAGGCAGGAGAGGCCTGCTGCACCATGTGGGAATCTCTCTGGCTAGGTATCGAACACCTGCTGCAGTGGCTGCAGATAGCTTCGTAGGCTGAGACTTAACCCGTTGTCCCGCCAGGGACAGGGAAAATCCTCAAGGCCTTTTCTTTATGCCCTCCCTCTTCACCTTCCTCTTCATTAGCCATTCCACCAGAAAGGCTCACCGTTAGCTGCAAGAACCCAACAGAGCAAGACTATTTTGGTGGCTCCAACCTGAGCTGCAGGTCTGTCAACCCATATGTGGCATAGGGTCATCAAAAAAAAAAGTGTGACTCTCCTGGTTTCCCTTCGGTTGGGTGTGACTTCAACAGGTGGAACTGTTGAAATTGGCTGTCATTAGTCCATACTCACAGAAGCATTAAGCACTAGCCAGTCAATCTCGGGCTACATTAATTCCCCTCTCCTGTTTCCTTCTCATAGGAATGTGGATGTTTCTAGATGGGGACAAATCCCATAAGGAAACCTAGTGCACCATGAACTTCATCAGGACAGACAAGAGTTTGTAAAACCGTGGAGATAACCAAACTTTGTGAAACCATTTCTGTCTTGGTTACATATCAGGGTTAAAAAGGGAGCAGGTTGGGGGAACTAGACTTGAATGGGATACTAAGACTGTCCATATCAACTCTGAGATGTCACAAAAAAGGACCTAACCCCTAGATGGTTGTGGAAAGCAGAGAAGCATCAGGTTAGTAAGTGGAAAGAGGCTGTGCGTTTATTAACGGTAACTTCTTCCCTTTACACCTTTACTCTTGTTCTCAAGGGAAAATAAAGCTGTTGCCTAGTTTTAAGGAAATAGAGCCCAAAGTGTGATCAGAATAGCTAGTTAGTTCAGGGAGTGACAAAGATGGCGCCACACGTCAGTTCACAGACAACTAACTGATAAAATTTTTTATTTCACTTTTGAATTTTTACACTTTTTCCTGATTAATTCCGTGTCAGGTGGAAACTAGAACTGTTTAAAAGACATACACAAATCTAGTACATCAATAACCGGGGATTTTTCTTTTTTTGCTATACTATTTTCACAACCACGGGTGTGCTTGCTAGGCAATAAAACCATCACAGAAGCAAACGTGAGGCAGAATACTGGTGAGGAAAAACAAAGCAAGAAAGAGCTACCAGATATACAGACAGGCTCGTTCCACATTCACTACTGCATTTTCAAGCGCCAAGTACTAACTGCACATTTTTGTTCAGCTAGAAAGGAGGGATTTTTGTAGTTTTTTTTTTCCTCTTTTTTTTGGTTTGTTTTAAATCAGTGCATGAATGTTTCTTTTCTCATTTCAGCAGATGGACAAACAGATGGACACTACAGCTAGGTGGAATGTTAAAGGGAGAAGGGGGATACTGTGAGACTGGTAGGCCTGGCTGGTCTTGATTCTCCCCATTGCAGTGTTCATGCAAATTCCCTGCATTATAGGGTCTTGTTTAAACATGTCTGCGAACTTGGCTGGATGAGTAGACTTAGGAGATCAAGTGACAGGAACTAACAAGCATTATCAGGGCTGGTTGCAATACAGGAAGGAATCGTGAATATTTTAAAATACTTTTTTGATTCAGATCTTGGTATGACTGAAGCGCAACAGCCGTGCTGAGAACGGGAGGAAGACCGAGCTACGGTGCTGGGCACCTCCCAACTCTGAAGCCAGGTCTGCTCACCGAAGTGCTCACTGACTTCTCTCTTCCCCTCCAGGCCCTATCCCTGCTCATGTAGGATTAGACAGTAACCGAAAGAAATAAAGATAGAATCAAAAAGAAAAAAAAGTGAAGTAGAAGGACAGAAAAATGAAAACCAAAACCGACAGTCAGTCAGAAAGACCATGGGAAAGAATTTATAGATTTCTAAATTTAGAAGTCCAGAGCTAGGAAGAACCCAACGACTGAATGGGGACTCCTCAATGGAAAGGCAGTCTTTAGAACAATATTCTTAAAGGTATGACCCAGGAAACAGATTAAGCCATTCATACAATACATGGCCCTTTTTTCTTCTTTTGTTCGTGGTTACAAGGAAAACAGATCCCACTATTGAAGCACAAGTTGCAAATCAGTAACATATTGCTGTAGGGAAGGGGTTTTAGTCACGTGTGTTATATGAGCACTGGATCTTTTCATGATGTCATAACCCTAAGTTATCTGCAAAGAATTTAAATTTCAGCCTTTGAGTTTCCTTAGAGGAAGACACTGTGGACATCTGTGGTCATGAACTTTTCAGTGGCAACAGCCTGAACTGGCCAAGTGTCTTAGCCCTGAATGACAGGCAGAAATACTGTCAGTTACTATTGAACTCCAATGCCGAAGGACAGCTATCTCACTCCAAGACCCAGTGTCACAATATAATCTCTATAACTTTCTGTACAACTTTACAATGGAACTGTAGTTCAGTGACTATTTTGGTAGCAGATTTAACTTTCCAAAAAGTTACACATAATTCAGGTCTATTTTTTCTACCAGTAAGAGTTCTGCTAAGTCACAAAACCCCATAATCACAGTGTTCAGTTTTAAAAAATTAAACACACAGTAATCCTGTCAATGTTAATCAAAATCAAAACTTCCAGAATGCCGTGGCATTTATGTGACCAATCTGAGTTTTAGCTACAAACACCAGCTGTTCATCCCATGGACCATTTTTGCTAGGCTGAGGCTGTGAAAAATCGAAAGTCGACGTACGATTCTTTTTTTTTTTTTTTATCGCACAAAGGGATATATGTGGAGGGTACAGAGTGACAGTGAACAGATCACGAAGCATGATAGACATTAGTTCTCTCCCTCCCCAGCATCTCCTTCATCTCCCTGGTTTTCCGACGTCCAAAGCTGCAAGAGAAAAACAGAGCTATGATCAAAGTGGAGTCGCTGCCATTTATTCAGGGAGGGGCTGGAGAGTGGGTCTCATCTCATCTCACTCAACGGGGTGAAAGTCTTCCTATATTACAACGTGCAGTGATGATGGCAAAGCGTGAAACTTCAGCAGTCATTTACAACCAACTTCACAAATTAAATTTTAATTGTATTTACAGGGTACAAAACCCCTCTTGAGTTCTGAGCAACAACGAATTGTGAAGGAGGCAAATAGGAACAAATCTATACACTCCAGAAGAAGCCAGAGAAACCAGCGGTACTTACAGTGAGATTGTCTCTAAGCAACTGCATGATCAGGGTGCTGTCTTTGTAAGACTCTTCATTCAGTGTGTCCAATTCAGCAATTGCTTCATCAAATGCCTAAAACAAAGAGCCTTTAAGCAAAGAATTCACAGGTTCTTTTGAGCAAGCTATCCCAATTTTCTTCCGCTAACAAGTGAACAGTTTTGCTAGTAATCTTTTTATGTTTAAGATTTATTTTATTTTTGCATACAAGCTGGGGTGCAGGCCAGAGTGTGAGGCGGTGAGAGGATTCACCAGAGACAGAGTGGGGAGTAGAACAGGCAGATCGACCGAACTACACTGCTGAGGGGAGCAGCAGGCGAGGCAGGAGAGGTCTGCCGTGCCATGTGGGATTCTCCCCGGCTGGGCATTGAATGCACGCTGCAGCTATAGTAATCCCTTTTTGTTTTGTTTTTTAAAAAAAGAACCCCACAACTCAAAAGGTCTAGAATACAAGGGATAAAGGGAGTTCCCCCCTCTAAATCTGATTTGATTAAGTGGTGAACTCCGAGAGTCCATTTCAGACACTTTGGAAAAGTGTGCATACCAAAGGACTACAAAAATATGCAAAAAATGCACCAAAAGACAAAGCAAACACAGCCTGACCTCTCTACACAGTCGTAACCTCAAAGATACAAGAATAATACGTAATGCAGGCCTATAACCAATGCTTGACAGGAAAACAATAAACTAAGTTCTTCACCCTGAATTTTTTACAACCACCCCCCCCCCCAAACTCTAACCAAACAACAAAAACAAAGCAAACCAACTTGGCAGGAGTTGGTGAGAAGCAATTAAAAGTAACAGTTTATAAGAAATATACTCCTTCCCTCAGAAAATCCCCAAGATGATGATTAATGTTCATCCAGCAAAAAGTTCTTAAAAGGCACAGACACTGGCTGACGATGACTGAGGCCACCCTGAGTCTTACTTACCGTTTTTGCCAGGCTGCACGCCTTCTCAGGGGAGTTTAGGATCTCATAGTAAAAGACTGAGAAGTTAAGTGCCAGGCCAAGTCGAATTGGATGTGTAGGCTGCATTTCTTTCTTACTAATTTCAAATGCTTCTTGGTAAGCCTGCTGAGAGTTTGACACAGTGGCTATAAAAAAGATTTTAAAATGTTAATATTAAAAAACATTGAAGAGAAAAAACAGTAAATATTCCAAAGTTGCATCATACATTGGCTCCACTATCAAATCACTTTACCAAATTAGGCTAGAATAAATGGCCCATCAAATGAAGGATCAATGTCTCTGCCATTTGATTAGCGATTATTTGTTAAATGTTCATTCTAAGCCCAGTACTGCATTAAATGCTTTGGGGGAAAACAATGATCATTACGGCAAAGCCTAGCAAAGCAGTTAAGAAGTACACAAATAACTGTAACAAGATGAAACGTGGAAAAACATGCTCCAGTGGAAGATTATGGACTTGAGTTAACAGGTCCAACCATGAATCCCCGACTCATTCACAAGGGGCGAGCCCCATTTCCTTGTCAGACCCCCACCTAAACGCTGAAGTTATCGAGGACTGAATGAGACTCTCAAATACTTGTTGCACAGCAGGCCCTTACTAAAGCACGCCTGTAATTATCACCATCACAATAACACACACAATAAAAACCACCTCCTTACTGGGTGGTTTCACCTTTAAAAAAGAGTGTCACCAAATAACCCCCAAGATAAAGATCTCTGAATGCACTCGTACCCCAGATTTAATGTCCTCCATATCTGCCTGAGATACACTTAGGTTTGTCGACCCCTGACCCTGTTATCACAGGTCAGCACAATGCTGTGGGCTTTAAAAAAAAAAAAAAAAAGTACTTACTTTGTTTACTGTCTCCAGATGCCACCTCAGAGAGATATCTAAAATAATCTCCTTTCATTTTCAAGTAGAATACCTTACTTTCTGGTTGTGTAGCATTGGGAATAAGATATTTGTCCAACAGCTCCTAAAAAATGATTCACATTCTGTTAAGACTCTAAAAGTATTACCCACAAGATGTTAAATCCACGTCTGAGAATCAAGATACACATTCCCACTTCTAAGTAAGTTTTCTGAAGATTAAAAAAAAAAAAAAAAAATCATCCAAAGTCTTTGGTTTTTAGCCCAGATCATGAATAGCAGAGGCTTCTATTCGTCTCTTTAAAAATCTCTGCCCATCATCCAGCAAGGGCCGATGAAGGCGCAGCAGCACCCTGGGGCGCTCTGCAGGCCCCAAGCGTGACGGTGCAGAACTGCATCGATGCCGTGAGAAGGCTCTAAAAAAAAATAAAGGTAAATAAAGACCACATGAAGCGTCTTTTAGTATTAAGATACATACCTGTGCATATACACCACTAGGTAAGGGAACTCGAGGGCTATTAATGTCAGTATAGGCTCTCTGGGGTGATAGAATTAAGTGATTTTTTACTTTATTTCTTCTCTGCCCTGCCCTTTTCTTCTTTTTTTAAACAATGAACTCATTTGTGTTACTTCTGTGATGAGACTCTTTCCATTTTGGAAGGAGAAAAGCGACAACAGTGCAAAACTGTCAAGAACTAAGTTCTGAATCAGTCAGACCTGGGCAGAAATCCCTACTCTTCCGCTTACTACTGCATGACCCCGGACAATGACAGATGGCACTGAGCAGGAGAGACCTCAGCTCCCACGGGGAAGCAGACAGCCATCTTCTAGGGTGCTATGCAGATAAATGAGCCATGTACACAAGCGCTTAACACGTATGGCATGGAGCACCCACCCCAAACATAGCCAATACTATTAACAATAAACTCCTTTAAACATTTGTGCTTACAACAAAAGCAGTTCTGAAGGAGTCCAAGCTTCATATACAGAGCACTATTTCCAAGGGTTTTAGAATGTGGCATCCTGAAAAACTGGCTAGGAGGCAGGAAGTTCCATGCTTTCTTTTTACATTCTTTCGGATGCTCTTAAAAGCAGCTCTACATTGCAGGAATTAAGGAGCCTCCATGCCATACTGCATCTGGGCACCAGCTGCATACCTAACACTCAAGAATGAGCACACCATTCACAAACCCCAAATTACCAAGAGGCAGTAAGTCTGCAAAAAAAAAAAAAAAACAGCCCAATGCAAAAGCTTAGTTGTAAAGGGGTTTAATCAACCAGAGAGTGAAGGTGCAAGGGGCAGGAGTCCTTTGCAGACAGACAGGGTGTAACTCCGCAGGGGTTAGGGAGGAGGAGTACTGCCTGATATGCTCTGTACTGGTTTTCAAAACAAAGGTGTCATGGGCAGTAATTACAAGAGGCAGCCAGCAGGGGAGGAGGCAGATCCACAAGTGTGAATTCCTTTTCCCTTCAAAGCAGCCCTCACCGTTCATTTTTACCTGATTTCACCTGGAAGAAAAAGAAAGTTCCCAATGGGTTCAAGATGTGAGGGACAGACACATGATCGTGATTTGCTCTAGGATATGCGCCCCTCCCATCCAGCCCCACATGGTGGCCAGCCAGAAAGCAGTTAGCAATCACACTCTTCTGACTCAGGCCTACACAGAACGCAGGAAAGGAGATCCCCAAGCCGCTCAACTTGGCTGTGGACCGCGAGCCAGGACCGACGCTCATGCCCACTCCCGGGCAGAAACGGGCTCACGGTGGTGAGAAGGTAAGACCGGGGAGAGGCTTTTTGTCTGTCTCCTTTACTGGAGATGACATTACTACTCAGATCAATACACAGAATAACCTCTCGGCTCTACCTAAAATCCTGCCTATCTGGCCTCAAATTCTAGAAAAGATGGAGGGATGTTGATTAAATGTTCCTGCTTTTCACAGGTCTCTGGAAGGGAGAGGAAAATACCCCATAAGTGATGAGCACTCTCTGATCAAAAGGTGAGAAAAATCACATCATATGCTTAAAAATAAGGTGCAAATGGCTTGCAGCTTTCCAGTATACTCAGGCGCCCTTCTCTCTCCTAAGCTGCCTGACAGTCTGCATTTGTACATTAAATTAATACTATTCAGAAATCATCATTTAAAACAGCAACACCGGCCTCTCACCAGAACATCATTGCAGATGTCCTGCAGCTCTGCCTCTATCTTCTCACGGTACTCCTTGCCCATCTGCTGCTTCTTCTCATTCCTCTCTGTTTTCTGTTCAATGCTGGAGATGACACGCCAGGAAGAACGGCGTGCGCCGACCACGTTCTTGTAGGCGACGGAGAGGAGATTTCTCTCTTCGTTGGAGAGTTCGTGCCCCTGTTCCGTGACGGCCTTCATGGCTGCAGCCATGTCATCATAACGCTCAGCCTGCTCGGCGAGCTTGGCTTTCTGTACCAGCTCACTTTTATCCGTGGTCATTCTCTAGAACAAGGGCAAGAAAAAGGAAAAAGAACGCAAGAGTCAGACTTTAGGGCCCAGGAATTACAAGTGTGACTCTTCTTCCAACCTACCTGGAAAGAAACACACCTAAATACGAAAACGTCTGATTCCAAATGCCTTGCACCATATACTGATCACGAGCAGGGGCGGGGTTAGGTCATTTGCCCAACAGTCCTGCGGGGCAGATATGTTCACAACAACCCCGCTCCCCTGCTTTTGCGCTTAACACATGGAAGATGAAAGAAGACAAGTGACATGTTCAGGGCAACATGGCCAGCAGAGTGCCGTCAGGATCCAATCCCAAGTCTCCAAAGCTTTGGTTTTCTTCCTCTCTCCTAACCTTCCATGCCAACACATAGAGGCTGCTTACTATCTAGTGTTTTTTTGTTTGTTTTTTTGTTCAAGCTGGGGTACAGGCCAGAGGTGGGGGGGGCGGGGGCGGCGGCGAGAGGGTTCACCAGAGACAGAGCGGGGAGCAGAACAGGCAGATCAGACATACACTGCTGAGGGGAGCAGCGGGCGAGGCAGGAGAGGTCTGCTGCGCCATGTGGGATTCTCCCCAGCTGGGCGTCGAACCCGCATCACGCATCGCCACAGCGCAGCGCTCAACTGCTGCGCCACCAGGGAGGCCCCCTATCTAGTGTTTTTAGCAGCTTATGCTAAACACATGTCCCTTCCTTCTTGAGAATTGCCTGGTTTTGACCTAATCTGCTTTCCCCCCACATAACAGGGGAAAACACTATAGGGAAAAAAGTGTAATGACTGCTCTGATCACTTAAAGCAAAAAATGATTTTAAATGGCATTTCTGGCCATGCCTAGCGAATAGTAGGCACCTAAAAAACAGGAGCTGCTGTTGTCTTTTCTGCAATTTGCTAACATGGCCGTGAGAACACACTGTGCCAGCAGCCCTGCTTGTTACGAGAGCTGCGACTTGCCGCCAAGAGACGCCCGAGCGCACAACCAATGCTCTCTGGCACAGCGCACAACCAATGCTCGCTGGCACAAAGGGCTGCGGGGAACAGGAGACCTCATCTATGTGATGGTGCTTTGAAAGTTTAAAGCAATACATGCAGGTACCAGGCACTATTTTGGGCAAGGTATATAGGCTACAAGAGGTATATTCAGCAAGATGCACAGCAATAGAATTTCGAACCACAACTGAGTTTGTTTAAAAGTGCTTGTGAAACAGGCAAAAATCCTAGTGACTTCAGTTTATCGTTTCATCCAACCCTTCATAGACCAGTTAGTGAATACTTCTTAAACCATTCACCCACTCAGTTCCCCACTGTAGTAATCACCATTTATAGACTGTAAGTAATTTTTGGATAATTTGCAGCTAATAAGTCAGTTTTGTACGCTGTTGGTTTAAATTTCAGTATTTCTACCCTAGCTACAGTGTAAAATTATACTAATTCCTTAAAAACATTCTGTCATCACTGGCAACAAAATCTAAGACTTTAAAAATTGCTAATTTTAAAATTTCAAGAAAGTATATTCCCTATTAACAAAATTGTTTTGCCTCAAGTCATTTCTGTATTTTTAAGGGAGAAATTCTACAGACACACCCTACAACACAGAAATGTTCTATTAGATGCAGCACATCTGTGAGATATACCTCAAATCTAGACAATTCAAAGAGCTGGTTCTCCAGTTCTACTGTTTTTTCTTCCTACTGCTTACTATCTCAGTCACATTCAGAGCTGTGTCCTATATAAGACTCACTAATTCTAAGTTTACACTCAGCGAGGCAAGTCAAACCTTGCTCCGCCTGACAGCGTCCCTCACATCTCTAGACTGCGACTGTGACAGAGATCAGAGTTCTCAGGAAATATTCACTTGCTCTCCTACAAGTCCTGGCAAACCCCCTCACTTAGGAGGAGCACGTTGTTAGTTCCACCCAATGAAACACGAGCAGGAATGATTGACGCCACTTCCAGACTGAGGCCGGGGAAAAGCCCAAGTGGGTTTTCCCAAGTTCTCTTCTGTTACAGCAGCCACCTAGACAGTCACCTGTCCGAAATGGTGCTGTCACAAAATGGTGGCGTTTCTGTAGCCTAAGCCCCCGATTACCGCTGTGTGCGGATTCCTGCAGAGCTGCGATGGACGCACAGTGTCAGAGAGCAATAAGCCTGGTTGGGGTAGGCACTGAGACGTGGGGCTGTCTGTAATCACAACACAGTCTACCACTTGTACTCTAATCAAGGACATCAAAAATACACTGTCATCTTCAAATAATATACTCTCAGTATGTCTAGCTTTCCTGACCACAAAGTCAGATCAGGACAGTATCTTCATCATTAAATAACCCTGTTTCATTGTTCCCAAAAGTGAGAAGCAGATAGAAGTCAACTTTCAGTGAACTTTAGAATTTTCTAGTCTGTAGACTTAATTCAAAGTCAGTCTACCCACAAAGAAACTCCACCCACAACATGGTGGAATAGTGGCTGGAATCACCCTCTCCTGTAAAAACTATTAAAAAAGATGAATACGTGCTCATAGAAAAATCCAGACACTTCATCCCAGCTACACAAGACACACCCTTCCCCAAGGAGGTCAAGAACTAAGGTTGGTGGCTGCTGAGGGGAAACAGGAGGAAGCGGGGTGGGGGGGAGGGGCTAGTCTGGGGTGGGGGGGTCGGGAAGGAACTAGGGCATTGCAAAATTCCCTGGAGGAACACTGCAGACATGTGAGTGGGCACAGACCCAACCCCGGGCAGTGGGAACTCTGCAGACTCTGACCTAGGAAATGGGGAACCCCGCAACTGGCAGTAGGAGCACTAAAAGCTTCCTCCCCCCACCCTCCCGGAAGAGATCAAAGAAAAGCCAGGCTGAACCAAGCTGATTCCATAAAAAGCTCAAAGCAGAAAGGACTTTGGAATTAACTCCAGTCCTTTGGGACAGCAAACCAAGGGCGTGTCCACTTCCCAGCCCTGCAGAAGGACAACTGAGGCAACGGCGGGGCAGCTACATTGTAGGCGGAAACAGTGTTAAACTGGCATATGTGTGCCTGCCACACACAGAGCACCACTGTAGGCCAATCCTGGAGCACGAGCCTGGTGATCCAGACCTTGCCCTCCCCACTCAGGAGACACAAGCTCCATAGATCAGAATCCTCAGGAGAAACGAACAGGGAGGCGGGGAGGGAAGCGAAGACAACCCATGCACTGAACACAGCTTACTGCAGAATAAAACAAGAGGTAGGGATGACTAACAACATCACTCCTCAAACTAAGATAGCATTAAAGCCCCAGACCACCCCTCCTACTTCCACCTCACACCAAAGGAAAACAAAGCTAAATCCTAGCCCTCCAACCCCTCCCCCACATGCATAAATAGCTATAAATAAGGTTATATACGGGCCTAGGAAGCAAGGAACATCTGAAAACAAGATGGAAGAGCAAAATAAGGACAGGACGCCTGGTAAAAAATATAAAGAAACAGCCAATCTGACGATGACTTCAAAACAACAATATTAAAAATGTCAAGTGAGACACTGGAAGGTCAGTCAGGCAGAAAAGGCAGGTGCAAGGTCCTGCCGAGAAGATCCAGGAATGAAGAGAGTGCTTCACCAAAGAAATCCGACGTATAAAAAGATCGCAAAAAGAGATTCTGAATGAAATACAAAGTGCTTTAAATAGAATTAAACAGGTAGAAGAAAAAAGTTGTGAAAGACTCAACAGCAGAGAATTTCCCAAACCTGCAAAATACGGATGCCCAGCAGCAGAGAGAACACCCAAATTCTTAAATGCAAAAAGAAGTACCCCCAGACACATCATTGTCAAACTAACAAAACATAAAGAAAAAAACTGCATGAAGCAGAAAAAAAAAACACCCCAGTAACTTACAAGGGCTCCCAAATTAGGATTTCCCCGAATTTCAGCCTAGACACGCTCCAGGAAAGAAGAGAGTGGAATGGATTATTTGCAGTCCTAGAAGACAAGGACTGCCTGGCCAGAATTCTCTATCCTGCAAATTATCATTTAAGTATGAAGGTGCAATAAAGGTTTTTTCAGAAAAACACAAGTTAATGGAGTTTGCCACTAGAAGTGCTTTTCAAGTACTATTAAAAGAAATTCTGGACCTCCCTGGTGGCACAGCGGTTAGGCGCAGCAGCGGTTAGCAAGTTTGATGCACAGCGGGGGAGATTCCCACATGGCACAGCAGACCTCTCCTGCCTCAACTGCTGCTCCCCTCAGCAGTGGATTTCTGTCGATCTGCCTGTTCTGCTCCCCACTCTGTCTCTGGTGAACCCTCTCGCCACCCCACACCTCTGGCCTGTACCCCAGCTTGTATGTATAAATAAATAAATCTTAAAAAGAAATTCTTCTACAAGAAAATAAAACTTGAAACACAAACTCCTTAGCAAAATAAAAGCAAGGCACCACTAGTAGCAAGAGCAAGAATACTATGAGTCAACAACAAAACACTGAGGGGGAGGAAGAAATGAGTAGAATCAGTATAGTTAAATGTCGGAAAGCAGACACCAGCTCATAAAGGACCTAAAACAGGAATTTAAGTAAAACCCCCATGGTAACCACTAACCAAAAGTCCAGACTAGACACCCACAGATGAAGAAGCAAAGAAATGATAGGAAAACAACTGACAATAAACAGTTCCCGGGTTTCACTGGTGTGGAATGGGTTAAGTGCAGCATTGAGGCTATCCAGAGCCACAGTAGCACGAGTTCGATACCCTGCCAGGGAGATTCCCGCATGGCGCAGCAGACCTCTCCTGTTTCGCCAGATGCTCCTCATAGCGGGGTATTTCAGTAGATCCACCTGTTCTGCTCCCCACACTGTCTCTGGTGAATCCTCTCACCACCCCACACCTCTGGCCTACACCCCTGCTTGTATGCATAAATAAATAAAACCTTTTTTTTTTTTAAATAAACCATTCCTATCAATAGTCAGCCTAAATGTGAATGGTCTGAATTCACCAAAGAAAAGTCACAGGTTAACAATGTGGGTGAAAAAAATTCCAGCCATTAATAAAATTTTTAACAAGAGACCCATTTAAATCTGAAAGACAAAAACAAACTGAAAATAATAGGCTGGAATAAAGTCATACATGCTAATAAATAACTCAAGAGTTAATTGGGAACTGCTATTCTCATATCTTGATAAGCTAGACTTTCAACTAAAAAAGGTAATTTAGGGACAAAGTTGGACACTAATATAAGATCAAAGAAACCACCAAAAAGATGTAACTGTTATTATTATTTATGCTTCAAACACAGAAGGACCTAGTTATATAAAGCAACTGTTAACAAAATAACCTATCAACAAAAATACATACTACCACACACCACCAACACAAAGGGATAGACACCAAGATAAAAAATTAACGAAGGCCTTAAATGAAGTATCAGATGAATTTACTGGACATTTACAGTTTTCTATTCTAAAAGCAATGAATACACTTTCTTTTCCAGTGTGCAGGGAACATTTTCAAAAACAGATCATAGATGAGGACATAGACAAGTCTCAGAATATATACAAAAATAGCAATTATATCATGCATTTTCATAGACCACAATACTATAAAGCTAGAAGTTAACCATAAAAGGAATTCTGGAACAAACAAAATAGGCAGAGACTAAACAAAATGTTTCTGAACAATTCTTGGATCAATGAAGAAATCAAAGAATGAGATGAATGAAAACAGAGAGACAAGCTACCAGACCTTATGAGATGCTTTAAAGGCTGTACTACGAGGGAAGCTTATAGCAGTACAGGCCCACATTAAAAAAAAAGAGGCAGTTTTCCTCTGAATCTGCCCACACTCACTTTGAGTATGTACTCTCACCTCAATAAAAGCTTCATTTCTAACTCACCTAAGGAAAAAAATCTCCATTTAATAATCTAACTCTGAAACTGAAGAAACTAGAAATAAACAACAAAAGCACCTAATAACCAACAGAAGGCAAGATACATAATAAAAATCAGAGCAGGATAAAGTAGAAAACATAAAGACAGTACAAAAGATCAGTGACATCAAGGGTTTTTTTTTTTTTTAAATAAACAAACAAAATTAACAAGCTATCAGCTATGTACACTAAGAAAAAATCCAAATCAACAGAATCAGGGTGAAATTACAACAGATACTGCAGAAATACACAGGATCATAAGAACCTACCATAAAGTGTCTATTTAAACGAACTGGACCACCTAGAAGAAATGGAAAAATTGTTAGATTCATACAACATTGAATCAGGATAAAATGGACAGCCTCAACAGTCCAATCACAAGTGATGATACTGAAAGAGTGACAGTCTCCACAAGAACAAAAGCCCATCACCAGATAGCTTCTCCAGGGAATTTCACTAAACTTATGAAGAAAATGTAATGCCTTAAAAAAAAAACTCTTAAAAAAAAAAAAAAGGAAAACTCCCCCATACATTCTATGAGACTGATATTACCCTGACTGCAAAACCAAACAAAAATAGTACCCCCCCAAAAAAAATTAAAGATCAATAATTCTTGCATCCCATGAACGTGGATGCAAAAATCCTTGACAAAATCCCAGCAAACCAAATACTTATCGAGAGAAACATCCACCACATCAACCAGGCTTCACACCAGGGAGGCCAGGCTGGCTCAACATTCGCAAACCAATGTCATTCACCAGCTCAACAAAAAAAAGACAAAAATCACATGATCATCAGAGTAGATGCCAGAAAAACACTTGACAAGACCCAACATCCATTTATGATAAAAACTCTCCAAATAATGGGAACACATAGAACCTAGATAAATATTATAAAAGCTATATATGACAGACTCAATACCATAGTCAGTGATGGAAAGCTGAAAGCATTTCTACTAAGATCAGGAACAAGACAGGGATGTGCGCTCCGCTATCACCAATTGTTCAACATAGTCCTCGAAGTCCTAGCTGAAGCATCAGGTAAAAGAAAAAAAGAAGGAAAAAAAAAGACAGAAAAGGAATCCCAATTGGAAAAGAAGTGAAACACTCACTATTCCACTATTCACAGATGACATGCTAATATACTTAGAGAAACCAAAGGAGTCTACAAGAAAACTTCTAGAAATAACGAATACAGTACAGTGGCAGGAAATAAAATCAATACCAAAAAAAAAAAAAAATCAGTGGCATTTCTATATGTGAACCATGTGTCAGAAGAAAGGGACTGAGCCTCCCTGCTGGTGCAAGAGGTTAATCCCTGGCCAGGGAGCTTCCCACATGGAGCAGCAGACCTCTCCTGCCTTGTCCACTGCCCCCCCTCAGCAGTGTGTTCAGTCAATCTGCATGTTCTGCTCCCCACTCTATCTGGTGAATCCTCTCACCACCCCCCCACCCCACACCTCTGGCCTACAGGTGTACCCAGCTCTTGTATACATAAATAAATAAATCTTTTAAAAAGAAGAAAGGGAAATAAGGAATACAGTTCCATTTACTATCACACCAAATAAGATGAAATACCTGGGAATAAATATAACCTGTAGGGGCCTCCCTGGTGGCGCAGCAGTTAAGCACTGCGCTGTTGAGCTGTTGGCAGCGGCAATGGGAGTTCGACGCCCAGCCAGGGAGATTCCCACATGGTGCGGCAGACCTCTCCTGCCTCACCTGCTGCTCCCCTCAGCAGTGTATTTCCATCTATCTGCCTATTCTGCTCCCCGCTCTGTCTCTGGTGAACCCTCTCACCACCCCACGCCTCTGGCCTACACCCCAGCTTGTACGCATAAATAAATAAATCTTAAAAAATAAACCCACAAACAAAACATAACCTGTATAATG
Organism: Scalopus aquaticus; assembly: GCA_004024925.1. Classification (NCBI taxonomy): domain Eukaryota; kingdom Metazoa; phylum Chordata; class Mammalia; order Eulipotyphla; family Talpidae; genus Scalopus; species Scalopus aquaticus. Next base: position 234,028 of record PVIJ01000231.1, on the reverse strand, counting down.
AAAATTATAAAACTCTGTTAAAGTAAATAAAAAACAAGAAATATCCCATGCTCATGAACTGGAAGAATTAACATCATTAAGATGGCAATATTACTCAAAGCAATTTACAGATTTAATGCAGTACCTAACAAAATACCAATGACTTTTTTTTTTAGAAATATTCTTTCACTGTAAGATTTTCGTTTTATTTATATTTGTGCAGAAGAACTGGGGTGAGGCCAGAGGTGCAGTGGGTGAGAGGATTCAACAGAAAAAAATGGGGAGCAGAACAGGCAGAACAGGAGAGGCCTGCTGTGCCATGTAGGTTAGCTCCCTGGCCAGGGAATGAACTCAGGCCACTTTGCTGCAGGAGGGCTATCGTGTTGGTAGTGCCGAGACTTAACCCCTAGGCTACCAGGGAGGTCCACCAATGACATTTTCTTTAAGGAAACAGAAAAATTAACAGATTTATATGAAACAACAAAAGGCCCCAAATGGCTAAAACAATCAAGAGAAAAGAAGAACAACGGAGGCATCATACTTCCTAACTTGAAACAGTATTACATAGCAACAGTAATCAAAACAGTATGGTACTGGAAGAAAAACAAACGGAGACCAATGGAACAGAAACAAAGTCCAGAGATAAAGCCATATAAATATGGATAGTTAATCTCTGACAAAGGAATTACAGCTATACAGTGGAGAAGATAGCATTTTCAATAAATACTGCTGGAAAACATGGAAAGCCACATGCAAAAAGATAAAACAATACCCATTTTTAACTCCATATACAATAATCAATTCAAAATGGATTAAAGATTTAGACATAAGACCCAAAGCCATAAAGTAATTGAAAGAAAATACAGGGGACACCCTTCAGGACATCTGCCACAAAGATGTATTTGGGGACTCAACCCCACAGCAAGAGAAACAAAAGCAAAAATAAACAAGTCATACTATATCGAACTTAAAAAGCTTTTGTACCTCAAAAGAAACCATCTCTAAAACAAAAAGGCAACCTACAGACTGGGAAAAAATACTTGTGTATCATGTATCAGACAAGGGGTTGATCTTCAAAATTTACAAAGTACTCACACAATCCAACAACAAACAACCCAATTAAAAAAATGGGCAAAGGACCTCAAAAGACACATCTCCAAAGATATTCAGATGGCCTATACATACATGAAAAAATGTTCAGTATTACTTATAAATGCAAACTAAAACCACACTGAGATATCACTTCACCCATGTGAGAATGGCCCGTATAAAAAAGAACAGAATTAATAAATTTTGGTGAGGTTGTGGTGAAAAAGGAACTCTCACCAACTGCTGGTGGAATGCAAGCAGGTACAGACCCTGTGGAAACCGTATGGAAATGTCTCAGAAAATAAAAATTCTGCATGAACCAGCAAACACCTTAGGCATTTATCCAAATAACATGAAGACTCTAATATGAGATTTATCTACACCTATGTACATACCAGCACTGTTCACAACTGCCAAGTTATGGAACCAACCCAAGTACCCTTCAACAGATGAATGGATAGAAACTGGAAATTCGATGGAGACTATTCAATGGAATTCAATGGAATATCACACAACTGTGAAGAAAGATGAACCCTTGGCATTTGGGGAAAAAAAAGGATGGATCTCAAGGTGATTGTGCTGAGTGAAATTAGTCAAAAGTTGAAAGATTTTAAATGGTTTCATTCATCTATGGAATACAAATACCCCAAAAACAATTATATGCAAATAAGAGAAGGAATAAAACTTACACTCAGAAAAGGGATATATAATGGTCAACAGTGGGGCAAAGGCAAAGGTAGACAGGACAGGAGAGGGAGGCGGATGGGGTATATGCATGGCAGTTTGGTGGAGGGGGGGAAATTACAGCCCCCCCACCCCCACAAAACTAGCAGTCACATAGTAGCCCACCCCAAAGTTCACAGAACAGCAGCTGTGCACTCTATGGAGGAGGGTGGCAATTCATAAATACTGGGCAAAGCCAATTCAGAGCTAAGGCATCACATCCAGTATTATAAAAGAGCAGAGAAAGAAATACAAAGAATGAACACTGCTAAAGGAGTCCATGAAACTCTTTGGCCCTTCCAGCCCCTTCTTTCTCCCCTTCCAATATTAAGTTTAATCTACCTCTCTGAAGAATCCCAACTACTCCTTGGGAACTCCCAAATGTACACGCCCTATCTTTCTAAATAAAGTGCTGCTGTCCTGGTTTGGGGCCAACTATTTCAAGCTTTTTTGGGATCACTGCAAGAACTCTCAGAGTTTGAGAACCATTGTGATATGGTTAAGACTGAACGCACGCCTTTAAAATGTGTATCCATTTATCCAACTGTTTAAAAATTCTTTAATTATACACACACACACACACACACACACACACACACACACAACTTACAACAAACCAACCAACCAACCAACCAACCCATAGCTAAATGTCCTGATGCCTACAGCTTATGTAACTTTTGACTTATATAACACAGATTTTGAGGCAGCCAGACCAATTTCAACAGGAAATGGATTACACAACACCCAGCAGTTGGAGGAAGGCAGCAGACAAGGGAGAAATGAAATTGCTCCTACTTCTACGACTACAATAAAGCCCCATCCAGGATTCTCCTTGAGTCCCTGTTTTCACTCTCATTGTCTTTGACCACCTCCCCCTTCACGGCTTTTCTATCAAATGGTTCTTAAAGCTTTTATCAAGTTGCTTCCTGCTCAAAATTCTTTAAAGTTCCTTACTGCCTACAGTGAAGGCTTTCGAAGCATTTCTTCCCAGCCTTTACCCCGAACACGCCCTCCACACAGTATGTGCTTCTGCCAAAAGGTGGGCGCTTCCCCACCCGTCACTGCTCACCATGCCGCTCCCTCTGCCTGTCCTGCCCATTTACTCTGCACACGCAGTTCTTCAGTGCAAGGTTCAAATACCATCACTTTCTCGAAGCTTTTCTTAAGCTGCTAAGCCTGAGCTAGCACATGTTCATAACGTAATCCTTTGGATATATGGAGTTAAAATATAAAAAATTATTAAAGGTCTTAACACATTTCTCCAGTATTAAAATTATTTGTATAAATCTCTTAAGTCACTTAACTACACCATGAACTCCTCTAGGGCATATCTCCCACAGCACCATGCACGTAATCAATACAAATAAATATTTGCTGAATGAACGGATCCCAAATAACAGAAAAAAACTGAAAATTTGGTAGAGAGCTCTTTTTTGCAAGTAATTCAAAGTGCTGAATTCACATGCACCTTAACACTTTGTGTGCCAGTGCCCTTTAAATTTACCAGCCCTTGGGGCTGGCCATTTTCTGTGCCACCGCATGAATGGTATAAAACACACACAACTCCTGAACTACTGGATATTAAAAAAACCGTAGTATCTCTCATAAAACACCTTACACCCACCAAAACAATGTGTAAAGCTTCTAGACTGAGTACGATCAAAGAAATAGCTCCTAATAGTTCCAAATAAATCCACGTGAAAAATCCGGGGTGAAAAACCGGAGACTAGATGAACACATGTTAATACGTGAGCGGCCACCTGAGACTGGTGACAAAAACATGTACTAATATGTGAGCGGACCACAAAGTGTTAAATCCCCATTACATTTGTACCTCACTCCTTCTACTTCTGCATCCTACCTCAAAATGACTCTTCACCATGCCTCCAACTCTTACTCAGTAACTATCAGACTCTCTTTAGGTTATTGTCTGGCTTTCAAAGCCCCTCATAATTTGCTCCTCCTTTCCTGTTATGCTTTCTGGTCCACTGTTTTCCATTATGTTCCTCTCTCTCAGGCTGGACATCACCAAATACCCTATGTCGTGCTCACACATGCCTGCCGTTGCTTTTGTAGTTCTCTTCATCTAAAACGTTTTCGGTTTACTTCCTGCCTATGTAAACGCTATGCACCCACATTGGTCCAGAAAGCCTTCCCTGATTGGGCCAGCACCCACTGATCTAACTTGTCTATGAATCCAAACACACTCATGCCTACTACACAGTTTAGGGCTTTTTTTAATCCCTCTGTGATACATGTTCTTGGGCACAGACAATGAGTTTGCACCATTTACAGTTCACATGTGTATGTCATACTGTTTCGTACTTTTCACGTAATGCCCAGAACTGACGCAAACACAAAACTAATGCTCAAATAAGCACCAAACAACAAATCATTACTGGGAGAGCAGAGAGCGCATGGGCTGCCTAGATGGAGTCTGGCAGAAAGGCAACAGAACTCCATGTAAGAGCAGGACGAGGCAGTCCCACCTATCTGCTGGAGAGAGCAGCATCGACTATAGGAAATGAACTGGAAGATGAGGAGCAGGGGATTAAAGACTAGTAACTGGAAATCTTTGTTCAATGCATGGTGCTCAACAAATGTGAAGTGCTATTATTTCTTCCCCGGTACCTACAAGTCACTGTTTCAGCTCATAAAATGTGAACATGGATTTAAAAAATAAACATGTGTGTATATATGTATGCAAGCATGTGTGTGTGTGTGTGTGTGTGTGTACAAATAAGAGTCTGAAAGCCAAGCCTAGATTAATCTTGTACACAAAATGAGTAAGGTATGTCAACATTTCTAAATTACCCTCCATCCCTCCATTTCCTCAAAATGGACACACTTGCTAACTAACAATTTTTATTCATTAGTGAGTATGAATTCATCAGAAATTAATTGAGAATTCATTAGAAATTGAATTTTCTAGAGATGTCAAATAAGGATGGTTTGTAATTTCTTCTGACTTGATCCAAGGCCTGAACAAGAAAACCATCACCAAGAAAACCTTTATTTGCCTCCTGAAAAGTCCTAACAAGCTTACTGTTTTGGCATCAGGCCTGGCAATAAGAGCACAGCAGAAAAACTTCGAGGCCCCACAGTGGGCAAGATGTTCTTATGCCAGGCAGAGCCCAGGAAGACACCAACCTACTTCAAAACAGTTTCCAGGCACAGGTAAGTGGCAGTGATGATGATGACAGGTGTTGATATGTTCTAAACCTCTCAACACCTCCCAAGACTAGGAAGCTCTTTGCTGATTAAATCAGCAAGTGCTTAGTGAAGGGGTGAAAGCATCTAAATAGCCAACAAAGTAGTTAAAAAAGAGACAGAGGACCCAACAACACATGGCCATCAAAAGCTGAGCTTTGTGTCCTAGGAAGATTTGATAGAGGGGTGGGGGTTTCTACGACAGTGTTTCATCTTTGTAAAATAGCCCTAAAGAATATTGTGAATATATGCTGAAATAAAGAGTTGTCTATAAACCAAACTAGCTCCTCTTTCAATTCTCTGCCTTACAGTTATTTTTCTAGCTAAGTTCAGAATCTTGAAGTCATTTCCCATGGCCACAAGCAGACATGCAAGGAATGGGGGGGGGGGGTGATTACAAATATTCGTTCATTCGCATGCGCGCGTGTATGTAGAAGCATTGCAAAAGAAGAAAAGAGATGAAAATGACACTGTGGCCTTAGAAGTATTGTTAACTATTAAAAAAAAAAAGAAGTATTGTTAACTATGCTTTTTGGAAAGAAAAGAACACACTCAATTCTAAAGTGCTGAGTTCTGAGTTTAGACAAACTGAGTAATTTGTTAGAGGTTTAAAGTGATGATTCTATTATCTACCATGTGTCAGGATTACTGAAGTTTTAATATGACATGTCCATGAATGGGATCTGTTTTTAGAAACGTCCCATATATAACAAATATGGGTTTCTTTCAAATCTAGGGGTTCTTTAAAAATAACTTCTCTGAATCTGTTCCTCAAACCTTACAAGGAGACATTAGCTCTGTCTTACAGATAGAAGACAATGTGTATCAAATGCCCAGAACCTACCGGTCAGAGCAAAGGCTCAACTGGCATACATTCTTACGCTTAATCTACATCACAAAAATATAATGCATATAATTCAGTGTGCTGGTAGAACGATAAATGAAAAAACTTACCAGTATTTCCAAGAACTCTTTTGATTATTCACCGAGAGGTGCTCAAAAGAATTACAAGTAGAGTAGCGGGGTACTCCCTCAGTTTCCACTCCCATGGTAGGAACATGAGAAGACAGCACGTATTTAAGGGTTCACTGCCTCTCCTGGGAGAAGCAACCAGGCAGAATTAGAGGGAACAGGTTTAGTTTAGAAGTGGCTGGGTCCTGACTGGTTTTACGGGTTGGTGGGGTTCAGAAGAGAAAAAGGGAACTCCAGGTAGGGACAGGAAGCAAGGATCTATGCATAATGAACATACACGTTTTTCTAGATGAACTAGAAATCAATGGCCAAGGCAGGTGAAGAAATGAGAACAGAATCTGGAGAGGGAACTGACAGGAGCATATTTCAGATTTAGGCTGTCCAACGTGTCCAGGGGTAAGGAACCGCCAGTAAATGCTGAATAGCATGCAGATACAGAGAGCATAAAGCCACAGTCCCAGTCCCACTCTGCGGAGGGAAAAAACAGATGCTAAGCTATTGCAGGAGGGACTGAGAAAGTGGGACCAGGTGGTTAGTGGGTGTTACCCAGGAAAAGTTAAGTACTCCTGGCTCTTAAAGAAAAATACTCACAAAAACACCCACTCTAAAAATGTCTGGATGCCATTCCACACACAAAATCTGGAATCCTGTAATAAACTAAATTCCATTCAAACATTTGCAGGTTCTCTGTTAGAAAATGGAATGGCCTGTCTGAAATACAGTCATTAGCACCCATGTCCAGAGAACACTGAATCATGGAGAGGAACAACTTCTATTTCAAAATTCCTTTCCTCTTTTACATCAGTTGTTGAATATTGCTGTTAATTATGTCCAATTAGCCAAAATTAAACATAAAACAGAGGTGGTAAATGAAATGCCCGAGGTCACACAATGTGAATCACGGGTAGATAGGAAAATAACCCCTTGCCTTTCAGTGATCAATCGAAAGACGCTAATTCTGATCCGTATCTTCTCATCAGTCAACCCTATAAATAGGGCTCAAAAGCTTTGTGCCCGCAAGAAAAGGAGTGACCCAGTCCAATTTACCGGTACCACACCCCAGTTCATAGGTAATCTGACCTCTGTGAATCTCCTGCATAAAGGAGACAATCAGTTTTCTCATGCATTAAATAGGCAAATTTACTTAATGGGGTTCTTGTGAGGAGTCAGTTCATGATGTAAACACTTACCACACTGTAAGACTCCAATGGTGGGCCACACAAAAGTCTAGCAAACAAATGGAGCAGTGCTTACTACACAGCTCATGTCTTTTTTTTTTTTTAAAGATTTATTTATTTATGCATACAAGCTGGGGTGTAGGCTGGAGGTGTGGGGTGGTGAGAGGATTCACCAGAGCCAGAGTGGGGAGCAGAACAGGCAGATCCACTGAAATACACTGCTGAGGGGAGCAGCAGGTGAGGCAGGTGGTCTGCTGTGCCATGTGAGAAGCTCCCTGGCCAGGATAGAACTAGTGTTGCAGTGGCTCTGGATAGCTTCAGAGTGCGGCATTTAACCAGTTGTGCCACCAGGGAGGCCCTACAAATCTCATTTCTTTTAAATCCAGGTGGCTTTCTTTAAAGACTTAAAGGGAAGGTACATGTTGACTTATCTTTGCCTATTTCTTTTTTTTTTTTTTTTTTTTTTTTTTTTTTAAAGATTTATTTTTTATTTATACATACAAGCTGGGGCACAGGCCAGAGGCGTGGGGCGGCGAGAGGGTTCACCAGAGACAGAGCGGGGAGCAGAACAGGCAGATCAGAAATACACTGCTGAGGGGAGCAGCGGGCGAGGCAGGAGAGGTCTGCGGCGCCATCTTTGCCTATTTCTAAGATAGCACGTATCACAGCGTCCTGTAGACATCTTCCTTGGCTCTTACAATGGATTGTGAGCTTCAGGAAGTATCCCAGACTTTCTTTCATCTCCTGGTACCCAAAGAGCCTGCCACACGGTCTATGAAACTGATGAATTGATGCATCTTTTTAAAGAAGAGGAAAGGGCTGTTATTTCCATATCTGACCTATAAAGTACAGATTCTAATGTAGTTATACTCAGTCTACTTTTTGAAGAGAGTCATCTCAGCTCCAATCAGGAGACAACACTACACTTTTTGTCTGTTTCTCAGCAAAAAAAAGCTGTATCTATAGCTTCAATCTCAGTTGCAATAAGCCCTTGGAATACTTTCTGCCTATCTTGTCTACTCAAAAGTCTAATCAGTTGGCTACACATAAAGTCATACTCCTAATTAATTTAGTAAACAAAAATATCCATCACGTATGGTGCACCTAGAAGTGCAAAGCACTTAGGGGCTTATATCACTTGCGCCTAAGAATCCTCTGATGCGGGGGTCACTGCTCCCCTTTACAGATACCAAGCGTAACACACCCAGGGTCACACAGGTGTGTCCGGCACTCGCTCTCTCCTCGAGGCAGCACCACCTCCGAAAGAACAATTATGATTCTCAACACTTACAGACGATTTTTCTTTTTTATTGTTATTTTAGGGATTTTTTTTTTAAAGAACCACACTAACGCTACTGGAGCAAGGTTTTAGCATTGGTCTTAATTTATCTACCTTTAAACATCAAAATGAAATAAAGATGCCAAAAACAGCATTTGACAAAAACTCACCAGACTGTCAAATAAGACTTAAGGTTTGGGGACAAACAACAAGAGCGGAGGGCTCATTCCCACTTTATTGTCACCTCCAGCCTCTGACCTGGTCAAGGCCATTCAGAAAGAACTTTCATTGTTGGCTCTCTCAGGGAAAACAATGAAATAAACTAACCAGTACAGGAAAAAACTTACATAATAGAGGACTAGCCAGACTTTTATAAACAACAAAAAAAGTGATTTCGCTAACCTATAGCCTGCTGGGAATGACCTGTCATCTTGAGACCATCAATCAATTTCCGAAGTATCAGAAACACGGAACACCAAGCCTGTATTACAAGATCTTTCAGCAGAGAAAGCAGAAAGATAATTGGCTTTTAGCACATATCTCATAAAATAGAAAGCGTGTAGGTCTATTTTTCCTCCCTAAGTATTCCCCTTCGAAAACCGTGCTCAGAATCCAGCTGCTGGCTTCTCCACCATGGCATACACATGGCTACGAGGACCACAGCTGTGTACAGACCTAGATGACCGTAAAGTTTCCAAGCGGGTATCATAAAACTAATTTCGAGCTAGCAAGAATTGTCACCTCACTAGAAAAATGTAGAAACCCAAAGTCCCTTTACAAGTAAATTTTATCCTTTACAAGCAGACCATCCACTAAGGTATTTTTATCCAAAGGAAAACTGCTTAGTTGAATGCCACCGAAGGAGTGGGGAGCAAAACAGGATATAGTCATTTAGCATCTCCTCTCCATTTATGTAGTCTCTCATCTCCCTAATAAAATATGGGAAAGCCTAAAAATATACAGAAAAAGTAGTATGATAAAAATTAATGACGGTGGTCCTGATCAAATTCTATGAGATGAAGAATTTAGGGCTGGATAAAACAAACAAACGTGCCACAAAGTAACTGACGAACTTGCTTCCTAGTATGAAGCAAATACCAGAAATATGAGGTTTTTCCCAAGTCTGCTTCCTGACGCACACCGGCAGTTATTCCTGCAGGTCGGAAAAAAATTATATTTATCTTTAAAAACAGCTAAAGTTTCTGAACAAACACGTTTACTTTAACAGGATACATATAACAAAAAGAAAGAGTAAAGGGTGTTCGTGTGAAAGATATACTAGGCTGTTCTACCATGAGAAGAAGTTTATCCTTAATGCTAGACTGCTAGGGTTTGACACCCAACTCAGCACAGACCTCATGCTGCGTGTACCGCAGGGAAAATAATTTATCTTCTTTGTGCCTCAGTTTCCTCATCTGCAAAATGGAGCCAACAGTACTTACTTATCGTTGGTTGTTATGAAGACTTCACTAATATGTGTAAAACAAAGCCTGGCAAGTAATAAGCAATTAAGTGGTAGTCATTATAAACTAGTTGCCTGATGCTACCTCATCAGTTGGTGAATAAATCACAAGTGGATGAATTCTCTGTGTCTATGCCATACAATATATGCTATGTCTAATCTAGACCATAAAGATGGTCAAATGACACCTGTCCAGCTACCCAGATTCTTTAGTCACTGTAACACATCAAAGACTACTACCATTTACACTGCACAGAAGAAAAAATGGAATAAAAAGACTGAAGATTCTGTATATAAAATTTCTGCAAGAAATAATTTTCTAAAAGCAGTATGTATACAAAGCTGAGATGGATCTCATCAGAATGTAGTAACAACAAAAAGCCATTCCTAGTGAACTGTGACTAAAAATCAAAACCAAAAGCTGATAGCTAACGCTTTAATCTGTTTAAAAAGGCCTCAAGACAACCAGAGAAAAAGAGAGAGACCAGAAATAAAGTAACGAGCTTAAGATCACACAGCTAGAAAATGCTGCAGGCAGGGCCTGAATCAAATTTATCTGACTCCAAGTCCAGTGGTTTTGCTGTTTCTGTCTCCACAGCCAAATGGGCAAAATGCACTTCTTGCAATGGCCCAAATCTCTGGAGACACTGCCTCAGGAACTAGCATGCTGGGGATTTGCTCAGCCTGGTTTTATGGAGGCTGCCTCCCTGATCTATAGAGCTCCAATTCTAAAATGGCTTCAATATAGCACAAGCACTGCATGATGGGAAATGTACAGAAGATTATAGGGTAGGAGTCACACTCCAGGGGCGGACAGTTCATAAATATTTGCTACTCATGAATGAGGATATTCAATCTGAAAACCAGGTGTGTGGTCTAGACCCAATCACCTCATCTCTCACACAGACTCCATCTGTAAGATGGGTGAATGGTTTCTTATCTCATTGAAATGAGAGGTGAGGATAATAATTCAGCTACTGTATTATTAGCCTTCCATTTTGAAAATCACGCATAAAATTCTAACTTGGGTCCAGTAAAACGGGCAGGTTTTATCCTCACCATCCTATGTGCTGCTCAAGACACAGATGGAAGAAAACAGGAGGACTCAGACAATTGAGATATTCCCAAACAAGAAATGGGGTGCAGTACAAGCAGTTGAGAAGATGATCACTAAGAATCAAGTGATATTTACACTAATTTCTAGCAAGAAAATGCAAAGAGCTGAGTGGCCCCGTGTCCAATTCTATAAACTGCCCGAGTGGGGATTCATATGAACTGAGGCAGAGTGAGAAACGCAATTTTCCTATTCTTACAAGTGCTTTATCGTTATTTTGCCTCCCGTGGCCGCCTCATTTTATAAGGCCATAACATCACCTTGCCAAATTCTGTCTCCCACACAGGCAAGTAACATCAGAGACCACTGCTATCGAGCCTTACCGAAGAGCAGAGCAGTGAAGGCAAGAGCAAGAGACAAGCATTTTTACAGAAAGGCTATCAAATAGTCTTACCAAGACGGCTACCTTTGAACCGCCCATAACCAGCGAGTTCTCCATTTGCAATAGACAAAGATGTACTCCTCTTCTGAAGAAAAGGGGCCCAAATCACTCCCACCCCTTCTCCATCGCCAGGGAGGCCACCAGGCATATTTCGGAAAGGAAAACGTGCGAACACACAGTATGGGGGAATTTGGGGAGAGGACACAAAAGACTAGCAAAGAGCGTGGGAAAACACTCCCATTCTCATCTCTGACATTTTCTCCCGGGGACTCGGCCTGAGTCACTAACCGGTTCCAACAAATGCATTTTCTGGATTCGAACCTCCAGCCTTTGCTTCCCAGGGAATCTCGCATCCAGCCAGTGAACGATGATGAAATGGCTTTACTGCAAAGTGGGAGGGGGTCTTCCCTCTGCTGCCTCCCAAGGTTAAAGCCCTTGCCCATGTACGGGGAGTCGAGTGGGGGCACTGGGCTCGGAACTCGCCCGCTTTTGGTTAAATTTTAATTTTCAGAAACCCCAAAGCACAGTGATAAGGCTGGAAGGGTGGGTTCTCGCCGCCCAGGGCGGAGGGAGGGGTCGCGCGGCTCCGAGGCTGGGGAAGGAGGGAGGGTCCGGGGTCCGCGGCTCCACCGACCCACCGGCCCCGCACGGAGCCGCACCCCGCCCGCGGGGCAGGGCCGCAGGCGGCGAGGGCGGCCCGGGCCTCTCCAGGAGGCCAAGGGCCCGGCCCCGGAAACAGGGAGGGGCCGCGGCGAGGCAGGGCCCGCGCCGCAGGCGGCCGCGCGGGACCGAGACCGCGCGCCGCTGCTCCCGGGACTCGCCCGCCGGGCGACCCTCGTCGCCGCCCCCCGCGGAAGGGAGCTTCGGGTTCGGGCCCCCGGGGGCCCCGGGCGGACCCCGCGCCGCACTCACCGTGGGAGGACTGCAGGGGGAAAGACGCGTGCGAACGGAGCCTCGAGCGCGGTGACCGCTCCCTTCCCAAGCCCACTCCGGCGGCGGCGGCGGCGTCGGTGGCGGCGGCTGCAGTGGCTGCAGTGGCGGCGGCGGCAGCTACCCCGGCTCCGGAATCGGCGGCGGCGGTGGCGGCAGCTCCACTTCCGCTCCGGTCACCACTTCCGCTCCAGCCCAAGCCCCGCCCCCGTCCCGGCTTCTCATTGGGCGAGTCGAGCACGGGGCTGCCCCGGCCGCCCCAGAGGGGCAGGAGAGGAGGGAGGAGGAAGAGGCGCGGAGGGCCGGGATGCCGCGGACAGGGGCGGGCGAAGGGTCCGGGCGGGGAGCAAGAAGGCGGCTGGCGGCGGGGGACGGAAATGGGGGTGGGGGAGCGGGAAGAAGGGGTGGAGCTGGCGGAGGGAGTGGTATCCAAGAAGGGGGGGGCGGGACGTGTGGGAACAAGCAGGGCTGGGCGAGCTTTGGGGTTGGGCGGGCCTAAGGCCTGGGTACTACCCTCTCTGCTTAGGCTCGGAACTTATAGGGCCAGAGGCTCTGGGGTCATCCGCTCGCACCCCACCCCAAAGGAAATCCACTGATGTCACCCCCTTTGCTGTGTGCTTTGGGAATACTGGACCTAGGGCAGGGCAGAATTGTTCATCCCTAAATTTTCCGCTTAACCCACCCTTCAATCCTTTAAGGTACTTGTTATTTCCTCCTTTCTTAGATCCGAGTGACCTTGTGAGGTGCCAGGAATAGAATGCTAAAGGCCTTTTTGAAGCTTGTGTCTATAATCTCAGCGACCTTCTCCCCACACTCTTAGGGGAAGCAGCAGGGAAGGAAACCAGCCTTCAAGGGCCCCACTGCTGTGGCTGCTCTCATCACTGGCAACATTGTGCGCCTCCCAAGGCTGTTGACTCTTAAACCCAGTTCTCCAAGATGCCTCTCACCTCCACTGCCTCCCTTTCATTCATTCTTTTAACAAATATGATTGAGCAGGTTTGTGCTTAGTGCTGGAGACACAGGGAAGAACAAGGCAGGCGGGGTCCTGCTGTCTTGGAATTTGCTGTCTGGTAGAAGGAAGAACAAAGTAAATAGGCCTTTGTCATCTCTACTCTTACTGAATGACTGACTTCTAACTTCTACTCCCCTCAGTCCTGCCCCCACTAACTGTCAAAGAGATCTTTTTAAAATGTCGTTCTGTGTCCCTTTCTTGCTTAAAATTCTTGGTGATTACTCAGACCTAAAAGACAGTTGATAAGCTCCTTGACTGTGAAAGTTCTCCAGAAGCTGCCCTGACCCTTCAACCTTCCTCCTCTTTCTCCCTCATCATAAACTCCTCTATTCAATTGGATGATTCATTACCCTCCCAATACACCAGCTCCGATATTTCTAAACCATTTGCGTCTGCTGCCAACAATTTTTAAAGACAGAGATTTCTGTGTGAAAAGAAATCTGCATCTCTTGCTTTCTTTGGTAACACTGTGTCCACATTTCTGTGTGGCAACAACTGACTGAAGCCAAGGCTGGCTGCTTACTCTAGATCAGGGGTGGACTTTTCAAAGTGCCAGGGTCTCCTGACCTGGCCTTCCTTGTTTTGGTATCTGTCATATAGGCGTTTGTGCCAGTGAACCCTGCACCACATCACCTTTTAATTTGAGTAAAATTGATTCACAGAGTGTTGCGGAATGTAAACAGCATAGGTTCGACGCCAAACCCATGGGGTTGCGGCCCTACAAAAGTTTCCCGCTGCAAAAACTTCCCCCATGGAGATCCATCTTTGGCAAACCAAAGATCAGTAATCCACAAACTGCTCCGGCTGAAATAAGCCTTCATGGGCTACGACTGTGCCTTATGTCCCCACCTAGAAAATAGCCCAGTGGGTCAGAGGACTCTGGTGATTACACCACAAATGACACCATCAGTGCATTGAGGGCACAGAAGTACCCTTTGCCAGTCATCCCTGGGTGCCAGCTAACGGGTTGCATTGAATAGTCCTTTCACCATCTCTCTGTTCTAGGCCAGGGGTGGGCACATAGCTGTTAATGGACAGAGACAGAGATATTAAAATACAATTTTGGCAGATGCAGCTGTAGGGCTATATATGCCAGGATATTTTTTAAGATTTATTTTTATTTATTTATGCATAGAAGAACTGGGGTATAGGCCAGAGTTGCAGGTGGTAAGAGGATTCACCAGAGCAGTGGGGAGCAGAACAGGAGGATCTCCTGAAATACACTGCTGAGGGGAGCAATGGGCAAGAAGGAGAGGTCTGCCATGCCATATGTGGGTCAGCTCCCTGGCCAGGGATCGAACTCATGCCTCCTGCTGCAAATAGCTGGTGATAGCTTGATGGCACTGAGACTTTCACCCCTGCACCATCAGGGAGGTCCATATATGCCAGGATACTGTGGGCGCTTGGGAGGGGCGCTTAATCTATCTTGGGAATGTGGGGGAAGAGCAGGAAAGATATCCTGAAAAAGGTGAGCCTGTAACCCCATAAGAAAATTTTTAATTAATAGACTTTATTTTTTAAAGCAGTTTTAGGTTTACAGAAAAATTAACCAGATAGGAAAATGAACCATCTGAAAAGATGGTTCTTTGTAGTGAGTCAGCATCTTTGGGCTACCTTCAAAAGATCTTTTTAGCTTTTGCTCCCCTCCTCTTATGTGAGGCCAGAGGCTGGAGGGGCTGCAGTTGTCTAAGTGCCCTTACCCTCCGTAGGATAAGGCTCTAGGAAACTAGTTTCCCTTAGGGACAGGCTCTTAATAGAGAACAGAGCACTCTACCCATATTTCCAAATAGTTACTTTTCCATTCCCTTACTCAAGTGTCAAGTGATTTTTGTCAGATCTTTACTGTGAAAACTGGTGGTGTTCTTGGAGATAAAACTCATAAAAGTACGCCCCCTTTCACAGTTTGTCCCTCAGTCATATCTGCAAAGTCATTTTTGCTGTATAAACTATTTACAGAATCCAAGTGTTGGGAAGCCATCCTGCCTGCCACACATTTTCTCTGTAGTACATTAATTAATTCAACAAATATTTATTAAGCATCTTTAATGTCTGTGGTGCTATTCTAGGTCCTGAGGTTACATCACTTGAGAAGCCAGACAAAAATCCTGAGCAGCCCTTTCACCCCTTGCCCCCAACTTACTTTCTAGAGGATGCTTAGGTTTCCCTGCAAAGCTGGTTACCCTTTAAGTTTAGGTATCACCATCATCACAGCCTTGGAGATCTCCTTCTCCTCTTAGATCAGCTATCCTGTTTCCTGGAACCTATTATCTTCTCTATTTAAAATTTTATTTCACTATTTTTGTAGGGGAATATCCTCCAGTAACTTCCTTAGAATGTGTATGAGATAATTTTTTTTAAGTCTCACCACCCACAAAATATTTTTATTCTACCCTCATGCTTGATTGATGATTTGACCAGATAGAAGATTCTAGCTTGCAAATGACTGTTTCAGAAAGTTGAGGAATTGTTCTCATACTCCTTTAGCCTCCAAATTATTGTTGAAAAATCGATGCTTTATGATTCTTGATTCTTTGAAAGAGTTGGAGTTCTCTTTCCAAAAGTTTCTTTTTGTTCTTAATATTGTGAAATTTCATTATTGGCCTTGAGAGACCCAGTGCATTTCCTTCTTCCTTCCCTTCATTTTCTTTCTTCTTCCCACCCTCCCTCTTTTCTTCCTCTCATTCTTTCATTTTTTTTTATTGTGATCATCTTCAAACACAAAGACAGAACAGTAAACTCCATGTAGCCATCACCTACCTTTATCTTACTATTCTATCTCTTACACATTTTTAGCTGCACTATTAATAGCAAATCCCAGACATTATATCGCTGCATACATAAATACCTTAGTATGTGACTTAAATAGATAAGAACATTAAAAAAAAAACAAACCAGTATAACTACAATTCCATTATTATACTTAAGGAAATTAACATTAATTCTTTACTATCTTATAATATGCAGTTCAAGTTCATTTTTCCCTTGTTGTCTCAAAAATGACTTTTCACATTGATTTATTTAAATCAGGATCCAAACAAGGTCTACACATTGTATTTAGTTGCTAATCAAGCCTTTTAAATCTGTACCAGTTCCTCCTACTCCTCCTTTTTTCATACAATTGATTTGTTGATGAAGAGGAATCCCTTAGCCTATAGAATTTCCCACTCTCTGAATTTGGCTAATTGGATCCTTATGGTGTTTTAAAAACGTGCTTCCACCCCTGGAATGTCCTGTAAACTGGCATTTAGAACATGAGGCTTGTTTAGATTTCAGTTTAATTTTTGGCAATGTTATCTGACAAGTGGGACTCTGTATTTCCTATCTCATCAAGTCAGGAGACACATAATGGCTAATTTTTCCTCCATGATCGCTCTCAATCTGAAAACCCATTTTCTTTCAGTTCTGAGATATTTTTGTGAATTATTTCTTTGAAGGTTTCCTTCCTTCATCTACCTATTTCCTATGTCTTCATTTTCTGGAATTCCAACTATTCAGATACTTGAACTCTTGGAATGATTTTCTAATTTGTAAAATGATTTTTAAAAAAGATTTATTTTTATTTATTTATGCATACAAGAACTGGGGTGTAGGTCAGAGGTGCGGGGGTGTGGGGTGGTGAGAGGATTCACCAGAGACAGAGTGGGGAGCAGAACAGGCGGATCTACTGAAATACACTGCTGAGGGGAGCAGCGGGTGAGGCAGGAGAGGTCTGCTGCACCATGTGGGTCAGCTCCCTGGCTGGGGATGGAACTCCTGCTGCAGTGGCTGGTGACACCTTGATAGAGCTGACTTCAACTCCTGTGCCATCAGGGAGGCCCATTTGTAAAACAATTTTTTAAATTGGTTTACAATATTATATACACTTGATTTTCTAGTTTACTGTTCTCTCTGTCAGTATTCATCTTTTTTTGCTTGGTCTAATTTCTGAATATTCTCTTCCAATCTATATTTATTCAGAGGTCGGAGCTAAAAGCAGAAGCTACTCCAGATATTTGAAGTAGAAAGGTGTTTAACACAAGGCATTAGGTGCTTGCAAACTCACTGGAAGAACTGGAGTTGATGAAGTGAGGTGATCACCACGGTTTCAAGGTCACCAAGACCACGATTGACAGATTGGGTTTCTACTGCTGTCCTTGTGGCTGGCACCATTACTTCCTGACTCACGAAGATGAGCACTGGGCAGTAGGTCAGGGAGTCTGGCCTCTGACATTTGGCTCAGAAGCAAAGTTCAATGACAAGAGGGCTGTTGTCTTGAACTGGAAGTTGAAACTGCACAGCCGTCTGCTTGGGTTCTTTACTCTCTAGCCAGTCAATTTTGACTTTCCATTTTAGTGGCACAGGGGCTGGGATCCTCACTCAGAAAGATCTATGGGTGGAATTACAAACAGCTCCCACAGCTCTCTCTGTTTTTGCCAGACAGCAGAGGCTGGGTCAAGAAGACCAGAAATTTTCAAACTTAAGTGAGTTTTGGTCATATAATCACCTTTGCCCTCAAACAGATGAGGTCACAGGAAAGTAGGCATCACTAATGTAAAAAAAAAAAAAAGAGATTATGACTCTGTACTTGAATTTCATGATAGCTGAACCAGAAATAAGTTTCACAGTGTGTTTAGGCTTTGCAGGTACCTACCTGCAGAGAAAGTGGCAAGACATTGTCACGCTCCAGTACTTCCGCTAGCCTTGGAAAGTTCACAGACTATCCGCCCCCAGTCTTCTTTTTCAGGGTGCCAGCTGGGCAAAAAGAACTATTAATTTATTGGGTGTTTGTGTGTATATTTTAAGAATGATATTTTTTAGCATTTAATTTTAAGAAAACACCTGCTGTATTCATTTTAAATAATGTATTTTTATGACATGGTGATGCATGAATATATTTTCGTTATAAGAAAACTAAAATAGTAAAGATAAAATCTAAAGTCCCCATGATCATCACCTCCCAAAGCCGTTTCTCCGCTCTAGAAAGTAACCAAATATCAATTATATAGCAGCAAATATTCGTCATGGTTGTGCTATAATAACGAGCATCCTCAAAATGTCAGTGCTGAGGAGCTGTCGGCAGTGGCAGCTGCGATGTGAGTTCGATGCCCAGCCGGGGAGATTCCCACATGGTGCAGCAGACCTCTCCTGCCGTGCCCACTGATCCCCTCAGCAGTGTCTTTCCATCCATCTGCTTGTTCTGCTCCCCACTCTGTCTCTGGTGAGCCCTCTCGCCACCCCACGCCTTTGATCTGTGCCCCAGCTTGTATGCATAAATAGATAAATCTTAAAAAATAAAAATAAAAATAAAATGTCAGTGCCTTACAAAGACAAAAGTTTATTTCTTGATCCTTATATCTTTGTCCTGAATTGTCTTCAGTCATATGTCTGGAATCAGGTTGAAGAAGCAGCTGGGGTACGTTAATCTCATATGGGGGGGCAGAAAAAAATGGGGGAGTCTCTTAGAGTTTCACTTGGAAGTCTCACATAACTCTCATATTTCTTTGGTCAAAGCACATCATCAAAGCTTGATTTCAGTGGGGTGATGATGGGTAATCCTTCCACGAGGAAAGCAGTGAAGCATTTCCCCTGGCTTTTTATAGAGCACAGAAAGCTATAGAAATAGGTATCATTTTTACATAGTTGTTATAGATTTAAATCTTACTTCATGCAAAAAGACATCTCAGCATTAATGTTGTTCACTCAAAACTGAAATAACTCCACCTCCAACTGATCTGGGGTCTGCACCCCATTCTTTATATAGTACCTGCTTCGGATGTGTTTTGCACATATAAATTCAGGGTTGAATGAGACTGTAGACATCATTCTAGTCCAGCTTTCTCATTTTTATTTAGATATATAGAAATCTAACCTACAAAAATATCAGAATGAATGTAAAACATGTTTTGTCATTTTCACTTCTAGTTTTTTTTAACTAGCAAAGTGATAGAACATTGCAAATAAAGTTGAAATCACTTTTATATCCTCTAGGGGAACCACCATCACAAATTGGTTATATATCTTTTCCTTACCATATTTTAACCTCAAATAAATAAATAAATAAATAAATAAATAAATAAATATATATATATATATATATCTCCATGAACAATGCATAAAATTTCCTTGTGGGATTACATTTTATTTTATGAATGCCACCTTATTTAGTTATCGTCGTATACTTTGCTTTTATTATCCAGCATTTAAGTTCTTGAGACCTAAACATGTTCATATTCATACATACAGTTCAGTTTTACCATTGTGCTAACCCTCCATTGCCTGAAAAGACCACAATGTACTAATCTAATTGGTTCCTATAATGCACATTGAGATTATAGGTTGTTCCTTAATCCTACCACGGGCATCCTGGATCATTCTATGGGACACATAGCAGGAGTGTGTCCAGGATTATATTTAGAAGTTAAGCTACTGGATCCCAAGATAATGCACACTTTTCAGCTTTACCACAAATGGTTAATTTACATTGGTTGTACCAAGTTCCATTTCCACCAGCATTGTATGAAAAATCCTGTTTTCCTTATATTCACATTAACTTCTGGCATTATTAGGCTTTTTGATTTTGTCAGTTTAATTGGTATGAAATTGTATCCACTTGTTTTAGTTTGCATTTTCTATATTATTAGTGATATCCTCTCTTTAATGATGATTCTGCCTCCTCTTCCAACCCCCTCATTTCACCAGTGGGGAACTATAGCCAAGGTCACACAGTTCATCATCAATGGTGCTCTCTAGAACGTGGGTCTTTTAACTCCAATCTAGTCTTCTTTCTAGCACACTGAGCTACCAAACATAAGGTTTTATTGTTTCTACTAACAGTAACAACAGAAGAAACTTTTCTTCTAATTATGTAGGCTCTATGAATGGCCAACAACTGGATGTGGCACCAGTTAGGATGAGATTTGTCTGTGAATAACAGAGTTGCCAAGTATCAGTGACTTTAATAAATCAGAAAAGTCATTTTATTTCCTCTCTCCTATAAAGTTGGAGATATGAAGTTTGAGGGATATTTATGGTTTGTGCCATGAAGTCTACTGGGACTTAGGCTCCCAATAAATTAATAGTTATTGCTTCATTCTGAAGAGCTGCTATTTCCAAGCTTACCTCATGGCCCAGAATGGCTGCCCCAAGTCCTGTGATTACATCTGCATCTGAATTAGAATTGAGGAGGGAAAGGATCAGGGTGAAAAAGGTAGAAGTATTGAGTGTAAGCCAGGGGTCTCACAACAAAGGTTCCAGAATCTGATTACATCCCGTTGGACAGAACTTAGTTATAGGGTCATACTTGACTACATAACGGTTGGGAAGGTTAGCAGTTGTCTGGTGACTATGTGGTGAGGTACAATGGAGACAACTTCTAAATACTATTAAAAGTCCAGGAGCTGGACAGAATCCTCTGTCAAGTGATTTAGTCCCTGCTCCCTAGAAGGAGAGTCACTCTCCTTTGACCTTTCTGACTTCTGGCTCTTCCCTCTGGGAAACTCTTTCTTGGCCAGCATCCTCACAGGCCATATCTAATAGACATTAGTGTTTCAACTTTGGGGGCAATTTACAGATTTTATAGCCCTGTTTCTTGATGGTTTGGGGATCCTGGAGCTTTTTGTTGCTTTTAGAAGAAAGGGAGAACTTTACTAGGGGATATTTATGGTCGCTGCAATGGTCTCAAAAATGCTGAGAAAAACATCTAACCCATTTTTTCCTGCATTAATTTCAGTAGTCACATCCTAATGGAGATTAAGCTCTAAAGACAGTTCTGAAGAAGAATCGTAGAGTCAAAATTGCCATTTTGACTCTGAAGTACATCCATTATGTATTATCCTCAATGACTTAAAATGTGTATCCGCCAGCTACTGCTGCATAATAAGCCATCCCCCAACTTCGGGGTGTAAAACAACAATCATTTATTTTCACTTGTATTTCTGCAGATTGGTTGATCTAAGCTGGGCTCCATGCGGTTCAGCTGGGCTTGGTTTTATGTTGTGGGTCGGGGCAAGATCTATTCTGTGAGTATCTCACCTTCCTTAGACCAGCAGCCAGCCAGGGTATGGTCTCTGGAATGGCAGAAGCACAGAGGGCAATGTCAGACATGCAGGCACATGTCAAGCCTTTACTTGTGTCAAAACTGCTAACATCTCATTGGGCAAACCAGTCACGTGGCCAAGCCCAATTCATGGCAGTGGGTGGGGAAATAAACACCTGCAGTCCTCTTAAAGAAGTCACACGACCAAGTCCAACACCCCCCAAAATAAAAAATTCACCCCTTCTATGGAAACAACATGAAGGAAGGAGTCAGAGGTTTATAAACAATTCAAATTACTGCCAAAAGATTTTTAAAAATCAGTTGTTCTAATGTATTGGCCAGTGTGTGACTCTCCCATTTCTTATTTGAGGATGTCAAGGAATCCATCATTGACCACTTACCTGGCTAGCTGAACATTGCATTTTGGTTCTTTGTTAATGGTTTAGACTCATCGAATAATCTATGCTATTTCTGCATGTCTTGGTCTAAATACACTGGTTATTGCAGCTGGGTGACAGGCATGTCCTGGGTCACAGGTGCCATGGGTAGATGGTGGGTAGTGCCATTATATGTTTTAAATAGCCTCTCTTGGACCTCCTGGTGGCTCAACAGGTTAAGTCTCAGCCTATGAAGCTATTCACAGCTACTGCAGCACAAGTTTGATCCCCAGCCAGGGAGATTCCCACATGGCACAGCAGACCTCTCCTGCCTTGCCTGCTGCTCCCCTCAGCAGTGTACTTCAGTCGATGCACCTGTTCTGCTCCCCACTCTGGCTCTGGTGAATCCTCTCACCACACCACACCTCTGGCCTGCACCCCAGTTCTTGTGTGCATAAATAAATCAATCTTTAAAAAAAATAAATACCCTCTCCTTCTCCCCATGACACTGACATTGTCTACTTACCAGCCGTTCCCCTTAGTTGAGCAGCAATGCAGATGAATTAGGTATACGGACTCTGAGTAGATGCTGGAGCATGTTAACCTGGCCCCTCCTGCCCCCCTGGACTTAAGCACTCAGTCTCTGGCTGCTGGGAGTGTGGGCTGCAGGCAACCCTCAACTGAGTCCACCTTAGGCAATTGCCCTTGGCTGAAGAGAGCTATCCAGGCCAAGCTCTGCACCCAGTGACTGGATGAAGTGAGGGCCTGAAGGGCCAACTCCTTGTCATACCAGCTACATACCTGCCCTGGCATCAGCTTAGGCCTGGGTCACGGCTGCATCACACTACTTTTCCCTTCTACCAGTGATCCTGGGAGCACGCGGAGTAATCTTCCTGCAAGCACACCGCCATGTCGGGGCTCGATTCCTGGGAAACCTGACCCACCACAGGATTTGAAGTCAGATGGAACTGGGTTTGGTTCTTAAGACAAACACCAGCTAGCTATGTAACTGTAGACATTCTAAAACCCCTATGTACGACCCTCTGCAAACCTCAGATTTTTAATTTCTAAATATGCAATCATGAGTATCTTCCTCTTATAGTTACAGCGAGAATGAAGAGAAATAATGCATGCAAAGCACTTTGCACAGTATCGGGCACATGTTAAATTTTGCTGAAATGTATTGTCCCCTTTTTACTCAGCTTCTTGTCTGCATTTGCAGAAACTGAATGACCCACTAAAGCCAATCTTGACCTGCTAACTTATTTCCAGTAGATGGCGCCAGTGACCAAGGATGCAGTCCTGTTGCTCTCAGTTAACAATTTCCAGTAGCCACAGATTAGACATCAGTTTCACATGCATTATCTCATCTGATACTCCTTCATCAGCCATTTACCAAGTGCTGACTATTCCATCATTTACTCTTTCATCCCTTTCCCAGCAAATGCTGACTGAGAACTTCCTCCAGCTAAAGATAAGTTTTAAATTCCTTCTAAAATATCATGGTGACTTAGAAACAGCAGAAAATATATAAAATTTCAAGTCCCTGCTGGAAAACTGGACTCTGAGAGATAAAAAGGCAAGTTTTAGCCACTGATTTAATTCCGGTTATGAGTTGGTATCAACTCACGTTCTTGAAGGAGGCTGCTTGAATAAAGCAGAAGACATTGTTGAGTTTGAGTCAAACTGAGTCAGGAAGAAACTGATTCCTTGGCAGGACAGCTGAGTAGCTTCCTTAGGGACCATTTGCAGCCCTACCTGAGGGCTCTGGATCTGAGGGCAAAGCAGCTGGCTGCTGGGCTGGTTAAAACTGCCTATCTGGAGAAAGAAGGAAAAAATTCCATAGAGGAGGAGTTGAAGGACGTGGGGGGCTGGGGCTGGCTGGCCTGGATTCAGAGTAGACCTGACTTTGCAGGCCCCTCAGCCTTGCAGACAGGCTGGCAAACGTCTCTGGAAGCCAGTCGAGGCCTATTTCTATGGTGAGGTTGGAGGGGCCTCACTCTCAACCTTTTCACACCTGCTCTGGAACTGTGGGGCAGTGGGCTTACCTGCAGGTCACTTCAGCCGTGCACGCTTAGGGATACCAAGAGCAGTGCTGTTTTAGGGGTGCCAAGATTAATGATGTATTGTTCCTTAAAATTAATATTGCTGGAGTTAAGAGAGAGAGAGAGAGAGAGAGAGAGAGAGAGAGAGAGAATATAATGACTTGGGAAAGAGTCTGTAAATACACACATCTGTTGTTAACATGGGTTCTCTTGAGCCAGAAAGTGTGCAGTTAAGACAGAGAGATTAATAGGGGATGAGAAAGGAGTGGGCAAGAAAAAAAATTACATTATTAAAAGAATGTTGATTATCATCATCATCATATTATTTTACATTACAACCCATGTGACTTTATTGTAGTTATGTAAAGTTGTTTTAACACTAGAAAATTAGTTCATGTAATTTGCCACTTAACCAGGTTGAAGAAATTGTTATGCAATCATCTCAATAAATGCAAAGAAAACATTTCATAATATTCTCAAGTTTGTGATTTAAACTAAATCTAAAAAAAACCTTAAGAAATTAGGGATAGCAGGGAGCTTCCTTAGTATGATATAGAGTCTCTAGAGAGAACATGTAGCAACCATTATGTATAAAGGGAAAATATTGAAAGTATGTACACTGAGATTCAAAAAGAGATTCCTCGTATGCCCACTGCTATTTGTCATTGTATTTGAGATCCTAGCAAGTGGCAAAATAAAAGATTTGAAAGGGAGAAATCTGCAAACATAATTCTGCATGAAGCAAAAGATGTTTTAAAAATCTATAGGCTATTAGGATTAAAAATAAATTTAGCAATGTCATATATAAAGTCACTGTACAAAAATCAATTGTATTTTTATTGACTATATAAAATTTAATGTGACATTTTAACAACAGCAAAAAGAAAACCATTTACTTGGTATTATAAAACCTAAATACCTAGGAATAAATCTAAAGAAATATGTATAAGACCTGTACATTAAAAATATTAAAACATCACTGGAAGATAGGAAAGACGATCTAACAAAATAGAAATTCCACGTTTATGAATCAGAAAACTTAATATTGTAAAGCTGTCAATCCCACATTGCTCTACAGATTTAGTGCAGTTTTATTTTTCCTTTGAAAAGATAAGGAATGTCTATGATTTGTTGTGAGTTATTTGAATGGTAACTTCTGTTACCCACGCAGATATGGCAGGCCTGCAAGATGCCCGCTGAAATACTAGCAGTAATCATCACATTTGAAGTGATTTCAAGGGATTTTACTTTCTTCCTTAGATTTAAATTTTTATAGAGAGCATTTAAATCATGAAAGTGGGGAAAAAACAGGGGCCTCCCTGGTGGCGCAAGTCTCAACACTATGAAGCTATCCAGAGCCACTGCAGCACGAGTTCGATCCCTAACCAGGGAGCTTCCCACATGGCACAGCAGACCTCTCCTGCCTCGCCCCCTGCTCCTCTCAGCAGTGTATTTCAGCCAATCTACCTGTTCTGCTCCCCTCTCTGTCTCTGGTGAATTCTCTCACCAGCCCCACTCCTCTGGCCTACAGCCCAGCTCTTGTATACTTAATAAACAAATCTTTTTTTTATATATAATATATATTTTTACTGTTATTTATGTCTTTTACATTTTGCATTCCCCTTGGGTAGCCCACCACCAATTCACCCGTGATCCATCTCCATGGTCCCTTGTGTTCTTTTCTATTCCATTTTGTGCCGTTTCCCTTCCCTCCCTCCGGCTCCTTCCTCCTCCCCTCCCCCCCCACTGATTGTCTCTCTCCCACCCAGCCTCGCTATAGTCCTGTTATAAGTGAAACCATTCGATATTTTTCTCTTTCTTTCTGGCTTATTTCACTGAGTATGATCCCCTCTAATTCCATCCATGTCGCTGCAAATTGCATGTGTTTATCTTCTTTCCATGCTGAATAGTATTCCATTGTGTATATGTACCACATCTTCTGGATCCAATCATCTATTTTGGGACATCTGGGTTGCTTCCATACCTTTGCTATTGTGAACAGTGCTGCAATGAACATACGGGTGGATGTATCCTTTCGGATTAGTGCTTTTGTATCCTTTGGGTAAATTCCCAAAAGTGGGATTGCTGGGTAATAAACAAATCTTTTTTAAGAAAAAGTAGGGAAAAAACAAAACCAAGAAAATTGTAAGTCACATGTGAAAAGCAATAAGAGTAACTAAATCACTGATGTCAGGTAAGTATTTTCTTCTTTAATCCATTTCTTCTTTATTGTTTAAGAATGGCTCTGATGTAAGGCTTTCATGCCAGGGAGACAATAGGGTGAGGTGGCGACTATGGAGAATTGAAGAAACCATGGTTTATCCGAAGGGGATGTTGTCATGGAAAGGGAGAAGTGTACCCAGGTTACTGGATTTCCGGTTTGTCGAGAAGTCAAAAATCTGGATTTTTATGCAAAATCTCTCAAGTTTTAATTTTTTAGCAATGAATGCCAAAAATAATTTTTTTAAACGCTTGTGGGCCCAAATGGTACAGGCCAAATAAAGCATAATTCTCTCTGAATGCCAGATCTAAGCCTGAGGTTCTGTGTCTGATCTCCAGTCTAATGGAAGAGAGAGGTAGGTGTCTGGGCATTTTCAACATTTTGATCAGTGCCAAGACTGAGAGACGCGGTGTGATGTGTGGACAGAAGAGCTGGGATGGGGTGTGTGTGTGTGGTTCTTTGAGAAAGAGATGACACCTGATTTGAACCCTAGAGCTGGACCCAGCAGGCCAAGAAACTGGGGTCAGACAGCCATCAGAGGGACTTGTAGAGGGAAATTCCATGGTCAGGAACCCAGTGGTTTGGTAAAGCTCAGGTATCAGATGGGGGTGGGAGCAGGTAGGGGCAAGGCTGGGGAGGGGTGGGGCCAGATGGAGCGTGCCCTTGACTACATCTGTTCAATAATTGCTTAATTTCCCTTGATTATAATTGCTGCTGTTTTTGATAGAAAACCAGAGGTTGGGGCCTCCCCAGTGGCGCAGCGGTTAAGCGCTGCGCTGTGGAGCTGTCGGCAGCGGTGACGCGAGTTCGACGCCCGGCCAGGGAGAATCCCACATGGTGCGGCAGACCTCTCCTGCCTCGCCCGCTGCTCCCCTCAGCAGTGTACTTCTGATCTGCCTGTTCTGCTACCCGCTCTGTCTCTGGTGAACCCTCTCGCTGCCCCACAGCTCTGGCTTGTACCCCAGCTTGTATGTATAAATAAAAAATAAATCTTTAAAAAAAAAAAAAAAAAAAGAAAACCAGAGGTTGTTTCTATGTCCAGAAAACCACCATTTTCCATGATAAGAAGCTTTTTCCACTATCCAAGTTGGCAACACTTCTCTTCTCTCTTTCCCCCACCCCTCAATTTTCTCTCATCTGTACCCTGCTCTCACCCTGAGGCTATTAAAGCAAACATATACTTTTGACCTTCGCGGAACACCTTGGCCTTGCCAGCCCCCCCAAAACAATTTGCATTGGGAGGAATATTTCAGTTCTTCCCAAACGGCTGTCTTGTCTCTGTCCAAAGCTAAATGCAGTTACAACTCGGAGACCGCAGGGGTGGCCAGCAGGGCCAATGCTGCCACTGACCCCTCATGTCGCTGTGGAGGACCAGGACCACATGCCCAGCTGCAGCACAAGCAGGTCAGCTGGATGGCTTCCAGAACCTTCTCCACCAGAACTCCAGGCACACACAGCTGATCTGGACTGAGGTCAGCGGCTGTGCTGCCCGTCTAGCCAGCAGGTGCCAGGCCCGGTGCCAGTTTCTCCCCGTCCCTGATTTCACAAGATCCTCAAAAACCTCAGCCCACTGTATAGAAAAGCAAGCTGAAGTCCAGGGATTGAGTGATGTGGCAGGCTTGGGGGTCCCATCTTAGAGACCTAGCACTTGAATGTAAATGTTGTGAGTTTTCATCAGTGTCACATGGTGATGCTTCCATGTCTGTGTCCGTTTGGGCTGAGGCACACCCAAATAGCTGGTGTCATTTCTGGGTGAATTTATTTCATAATTCTGGGTGTGTTTATGAGGGTGTCTCTGGAAGAGGTCCGCACTGGAGTCAGGCTCAGTCAAAATCACCTTCACGAGTGGACTGTCCCTCGTCCAGTGCACGAAAACCATCATCTCACATCACTTTGTCTGCTTTTCTAATTGCTGAAGTGAAGGCAAACCCAGTCACTAGTATTCTGTCATGACTGGAAGCTGCAATCTTTGCCCAACATTTTTTGGGGAAAAAAATGACACATCTGGAAAATCTGAAAGTCTGAGAACCACTGCTTCAGACCTTTTAACACTCTTTAAAACCAACCCAGAGGGAAAAAAAAGACCATTTATAATGCGGGATCTGAATACTCCAGATCAAAAGCGCACTGCTCCTCCTCCTTGAAACAAGAATAAAGACCCAAAAGGGCGGGGGAAGCGAGAAAAAAGGAGAAAGGAGACACAAAGCCTTTCTGTCTCGGCACCCAGAAGTGCTCCCTGCCTGAGACGCAACCGTGTGAGGAGTAGCTTGAGGAGGTCAAGTCCTGGGGCTTGCTGCCTGGGCTCTCAGTCCAGCCCTGCCTCTTCTGAGCTCGTCTTGGAAGAGCTAGTCAGCTTCTCCGGGCCTTGCATCCTCCTTTGTGAAATGGGATGACGGCAGTACTAGTATCTACCTCAGAGCAGTTATGAGGATGAAACTGTATTTGTCAAATAGTAAGTCAGTGACTGGCACAGAGCTAGCACTCCACACATGCTTGACAATAAAAATGCACACGTTTGGGCCTCCCTGGTGGCGCAGGGGTTAAAGTCTCAATGCTACCAAGCTATCGCCAGCCACCGGGGCATGAGGAGTGAGGCCAGGGAGCTTCCCACAGGGCACAGCAGACCTCTCCTGTCCTGCCCGCTGCTCCCCTCAGCAGTGTGTTTCAGTAGATCCGCCTGTTCCGCTCCCCACTCTGTCTCTGGTGAATCTTCTCACCCCTGCACCTCTGCCTACACCCCAGCTCTTGAATGCATACATCAAAAAAATGCACGTTCGTCTCTTTCCAGAAGCAATATGTGTTTGCTGTGGGCATGGTCGTTCGCCAGGGTGGAGTGGGTGCGGCCCGATAAGGTCATCCATGCATACCTCTGAACAGTGTCTGTGAGTCCAGCATCTGGACCTCAGTCTGGATGCTGTGGGGGAACCGAAACTTACAGGTGGGATTGGGTCAAATCCACCGAGACCACTCTCCTTAGAACCAACTGCTCTAAGGCTGGGGCGTGACTGTATTTGACGTGCTCTCTGCTGGGGAGGGGCGGGGGGAGAACTGGAACTTTTTTTGTTAGGTAAAAATAACCACATGAAACCAGTCAGTCTCTACATTTTACGACTTAAGTGGCCAAATAAAATTTCCTGTAACAAATATGTTTTATAACTTAACGAGAGAAACTGTTCAAGTCTTATTGTTTATAGACTGTGTTTACAGGCGTCTGACAGGTCTCTCAGAAAGCCAATATCTTCTCATTAAATAGTATTAAACATGAGAAAAGAACCCATAACCATAAGAGCCAGGAAAAACTTATATTTTTGTTTCTTGCCTTTTTAAAATATGGTAAGATACACAGGACATTTACCAGCTTAATCATTGTTGAGTGTACAGTTCTGTGGCACTGAGGACATTCTCACGTGCTAACATCACTGTCCATCCAAAGACTTCTTTTCATCTTACAAAACCAAAGTCTGTGCCTATTCAACATACTCCCCTTCCTCCCTGCCCTGAGCCCTTGGCACCACCTCCCACTGTCTGTCTTTATAAATATGACTCCTCTAGGAGCTCATCTAAGTGGGATTGTATGGTACTTGTCATTTGTACTTGCCTTACCTTCCTTAGCAGAAGGTCCTTAAGGTTTATCCAGTGTTGTAGCAGGTGTCAGAACTCCTTTTTTAGGGCTAAGTAGTGTTCCTCTGTGTGCAGGTACTCACCCACTTACCTCTCCACGAACACTTGTTTTCCCACCTTTGACTATTGTCAATATTACTGCTATGAACCAGGGTATACAAACATCTCCTTGAGAGTCAGCTTTCAATCCATATCCAGGAGTGGAATTGCTGGATCACATGCTAAGTCTAGTTTTAACTTTTTAAGGACCCACCATACAATTTTCCATAGTGGCCTCACCATTTTACCTTTTTACCAACAGTGCACAAAGTTTAGAAAATCTTCATATTCTCACCAACATTTGTTATTTTCTATTGTTTTTTTTTTCTTTAAACAGCAGCCATTCAAAAGCACATGAAGTAAAATCTCACGATGGTTTTGATATGCATTTCCCTGAAGGCTTATCGTGGGGACTGACATGTCACTTTCAGATGTTGATTTGCCATCTTCTTTGGTGAGGTGTCTGATACAGCCTTTGGGTTGTTTGTTTTCTTATTGTTGAGTTTTAAGAGTTCTTTTTATATTTTGACTAATGGTCCTTCATCAGATGTTTCTTTTGCAAATATTTTGTCCTGGTCTGTGACTTGTCTTCTCCTCCTCATTGTCTTTTACAGAACAGAAGTTTTAATATTAAGGAAGCCCAGCATGTGAATTTTCTTTCATAGGTCGTGCCTTTGGTGTTATATCTAAGGAGTCATCAACCATACACAAGGTTTTCTCCTGTTATCTTTTTTGCATTTTGGGGCATGTATAATTTAATCTAATCCAAGGTTCTTGCCCCATCTGGCTGGTTTCTGACAATACCCTTGGTGTATTGTCCTCTTGTAGTCACAGCAAAGTTAACATTCTATAACCTTCTCTCTCTTATCTTGCTGAGAAGGCAATTTCAACCCAGCATTAAAGTCTCCAAGTACTTATGTCTGCCAGATTACTTCGCCTCTCTTTACAAGTCTTCTTATCAAATTCAGTGGAGACTTACACATCCATAACCAAGATTTGTTTGATTCTACAGGCTTAGGAACTGATGTCTTCTCTCAGAGGTGGAATTACATTTACAAGGCTCATGGGACTGATGTGGAAAATTGGAATGTCAATGTCTTCATTGATAAAAAGAAATATAATTGTGAAGCAGACTGGAATATTCTCATCAGCATGACCCTCACATCCTTTTCTAAAGGCAGATCTAAGTGGTGAGTCAAAATAGAAAGGTGGCTCAGGAAGACTGGCTCACTCAGCACTGTTGACTGGGATTACATGTCAAGCATTGTGCTGGCTACCAGGCAGAGAGAGAGGAGGTTCTGTGCCCGAAGATTCTAAGGTGCAGGGAGAAGATGGCCCCTGCACAGATAACAAGACTTCTAAGTTAAAAAAAATAATACTGTGCACCTTAGCTTCTGCTCCCTCTTTGAACTTACTAAAATGAACACAGGGCACTAAGACTGAGGTCAGAAAATTATGATCCACAGACAAAATCTAGCTTGCTGTCTCTTTTTATACAGCCTGTCAATGAAGAATAGTTTTATGTGCCTCCCTGGTGGCGCAAGGGGTTAAGTCTAAGCACTACGAAGCTATTGGCAGTCACTGCAGCACGAGTTCGATCCTGGCCAGGGAGCTTCCCACATGGCGCAGCAGACCTCTCCTGTCTTGCCCTCTGCTCCCCTCAGCAGTGTATTTCAGTCCACCCACATGTTCTGCTCCCCACCCTGTCTCTGGTGAACCCTCTCACCCTCCTATACCTCTGGCCTACACCCCAGATCTTGTATGCATAAATTAGTGTATCTTTAAAAAAAAAAGAATAGTTTTATATATTCTCAATGACGGGGGCGGGGAATCAAAGGAGGGTAATGTTTTATGGCCCATGAAAATGACATGGATCTCAGATCCCAGTGTTTGTGTTGCATGCGTTACAAGACAAGTTCCAGAGTGTCTGCGGCTGTATGCATGCTACAGCAGAGAGGAGAAGATGCAAAGGAGGCCGTGGCCTGCAAAGCCAAAAATATTTCCTATCTGGTCATTTACAGAAAAAATTTTCCAACCTCTGCTCTACAGCTGCCCTGTTCTATGGAACTTTCTCCAGCTGGGGAAATGTCATACACTGTTCAACTGAGTAGCAAGACACTGGCACCTCGGCTACTTGCAATGTTGCCCTTGCAGCTAAGGAACTGAGAGTATGTTTCCCTTTGTTCCATTCATTTAAATATAAATGGCCACATGTGGCAGAGGCTGCTGCATTGGCTGGCACAGCTGTAAAGGATAACAGAAGGGACTCTGGGTTGGGAAAAGCCACACAGAGTGGAAGATAGGGCATCAACCAGAAAGCTCGATGAATGAAAGGAAACCATGAACAAAGAACTGAAAGAAACCACAAAGACAATGTTTGAACAAACTGAGACTATCAATATTCTATCAAGAGAAATAGAAATGATAAAAATAAAATAAATAGAAATGCTGAAGCTGAAAGCTATAATAAATGAGATGAAAAATTGGATGCCCAAGCCTCACCCCAACCTAATTACATCAGAACCTCTGGGCTGTGACTCCAGTATCAGTGTTTTCCGAAGCTCTGCTGAGACTGAGAACCGTGTCCCAGAGATTCTGTTTCAGCATCTCTAGGACTGTGAATGTCAGCCACGGAGACATGCTAGCATCACCTGAAGAACTTAAAAAAGATAGGGGTGTCTAGACACCTCCAAATCAACTGAATGAAAATCTCTGGGGGGAGGCTCTAGGTATTGGCATTTTGATCAATCTCCCCTTAGAATTCTGATGACCAGCCAAGTTCAGAATCCCACATGGCCCAAAGCCTTTTGTTCAGCGGAAACGTCATCAAGAGTCCCAGCATCTAAAAACAGATACGTTAATAACATTTCCTTATTCCAACATCCATTGACGAAGCTCTTTGGATTGGAATCATTCATTCATTCATTCACTTAAATTTAATAAAAACATTGAGGGCCCGGCTTTGTGCCAGGCCCTGGAGTACTGCAGCCTCGTCTCCCATGAAACATTCATTCTAGCACAAAAGTCATAAAGAAGAACTGATTTAATTATGTCAACTAATAAGAGAATTAAAGCCAGATGAGAGGATGGAGGTGTCTGAGAGCTGCTGTTCTGGGTAAAGTAGCTGTGGTGTCACTGAGCAGGTGACATTTGGAAATGGCCTGAAGGAAATGGGTGAGAGCCAGCTGGTGCTGTGGACGGCTATCTGGGAGGGACTGTCCATGCATGACAGTATTTGCTATCTGGGCTGAAGGATGACACATAAGCCAGCTTCTTTCTTTCTATTGTTTTAGGCACATCTCTTAGCTGAGTCCTACTAATCTGGCTCCTCTACTTCCACCAGCTGCATGGATTTTGGACCAGCCACCTTCTCCCCAAGAGTCATGATGTCATTATCTGTAAAACACACAGGCTAATCATAACAACACCTACCTCACTGGAGGGGTGCTGAGAAGGGGAAATGAAATAAGGAAGTACAGTGTAATGATTCAGCATGTGGGAGCTGGGGCCAGACAGTCTGCATTCAGTCAATGGCTTTGCCATTTTCTAGCCATATAAATGGGCGAGTATGGAAGCAGGTTGATTTGATAATGCTTCTTCTCTGATGCTTCAACTAGTGTGGGAGGTCAAGAAATATAAAAAAGCAAGAAAGCAAAATGGAGCCATCCAAATCTGGGTAAAACCAAAACAGAATCTGGATACTGTGGGGGTCCAGACCTAGGTATGTGCTGGCACACATGCCCCCTCCTCAGGCTTGCCCGGGGCATCTGAATAAATGCCTTTCCTTTGTTCCAGCTCAAGTAGGGACCGGCTTCTAGTTCTTTGTTTAATAGGGAGACACAGTAATGGCCCCCACAATGTCCACATCCTAATCTTAAACCTGAGAATATGCCGTGAAATGGCAAGAGGGAATTAAGGTTGCTAATGATCTGACCTTAAGGTAAGGAGCCTGAATTTCCAAGTGATTTGGTCAAGGTGACAGAGTCAGTTTTTGGCAGAGCCAGGATTTAAAATCAGGGCTATTTGACTCCGTTTTTATGCGCCCCTCTACTTTTCATGCATTTTGGAGGCCATCTTTAAAGGCTCTATGTATGTTGAGTGAGGATGATGGAGGCTCTGAAATAGCCTTAACACTATCCTCCTGCTCTATCGAACGCCCATTAGGATTCTGGAAACTGAGAGCCTCTCACTCAACCCCCAGAGGCGTCCCTTACAATGATCCATTGCCCCCTCTTCAGCTTCTGCAACAGACACTACTTGCTACTTAATCTCTATCTATTCTCCCCTTCTTATTTTTAAGAAGGGGTGCCTTGCACTTGGGGTGGTCTTCTGATCCAGTTCAGACCAATGAGATATAAGTGAAAGTTTGGATGGGGCTGCCTGAGTCTCTCTCATCACACAAAGGGTCAGGGGTGCTGAAGCATGGGTCACGCGCCTTTTCTGCCATCACTAGGAAGGTGCTTCGGCTCACAGTGTCTCTCGATGGCATTGGGAAGAGTGGTTTCCCGGAAGAAATCCAAGGGTTCTAGATCCAGACGAGTGGCAAGAAGACAATGATGCCAAACAAAACCGAAGTGTGGAGGGCGTGGGTTTGAGAAGAAGCTGCTTCCATTAAAGTCTCCCTCTCTGCCTTTTTCTCTCTGTCCTTGGTCAAGTCAATTCTCTGCTTCCTCCTTTATACCCACAAGAATAGAAGTTCCTGAGGGCAGGGGTTTTGCCTTTCCCCCCACTGCCTGGACCACAGCTGATGCTCAATACAGACTTATGAAATGAACAAATGAACTTTACATTTTCCCAGAATTCTTCTTAGGCAGAGAGCTATTTTGTTAATGATATAGTGTGATAGGTGCTTGAAGTGGGAAAGTGACCCCACTTCATGACCTCATGACCTAACGTGGAGAGGGAGAAGGAAAAGGAGGCGGAGGTCTGGGCGGCCGCAGAGAGAGCTAGAAAGACGTATGCTCTGCGGGCTTCCCCGGCAGCCCCCACCAGCCGGCGGCCTGCTCATGTCATGCCCTGCTTCATCATTACAAGTTGGGAGCTTTACCTGAACAAATGATTCTACATTGAGGGCAGGATGGATCCAGTCCAGCAATCTCAGACCTTCCTGGCACGATGTTGGTGTGTTAAGCTGATCCAAGGTTTGACAGGTTAAGAAGTCTAAAGTCACCACGCCTCTACATTTCATGAGGAACCATGACATTTAGTGACAAACAGAATAAATTACAGCCCTGGGAATGTGCACATTGTTCAAAACAACAACAACAACAACAAAAAAAACCCACAGCAGGATTTCACTGGTGAAATGAGTACATTATGACTCTAACTCATGTTTTCATCCACAGGTCTTGGCAAGATGAAATTCTAAGTTGTTTCATTCCCCAGGGCCATTGCAAGATCACAAAGCATCAAAGACAGAGACAAGCCTTGAAGATATAGTACTCGGTCTCCTTGGCCTCTCCAGTAACAAGAACCTTCTCTGTGTTTATCATCAACCTCACTAGCACCACCGTCACTGTGCCCTCGATGAAACACTGTCATTAGCATACCATCACCACCTGTCACCATTATCACCATGTTACCATGACTATTACCACCTTCCCCACCATGCCACCCATCAACCAGCACACCACAATCCCCATCACCACCACCGTCTACAACCCAACCAAGCTTCATGTGCCAGTGCCACCACCACCACCACTTCTGCGTCTCCACCTCCATCCCCTGCACCGTAAATAATACCATGGGCATCGTTCCTCTGATAGGACACGATAGTGGAGCCCTCCTGCATGACTTCTATCCGGTTGGCACATTCCTCCCCCGCTGCTGTGAGAGTCCTTACTCACAGGCCGCAGCTGACCCTTCTCCTGAGAACTCCCCCTGGCAGACAGAAGATCTTTGCAGGTACTGCCCGGGCATTTAACCCTCCCACTGAAGGCGGCTGTGCCCACTGACTATCTCACTGGGACACAGAACTCCACTCCTTGCCCCGTGTTGGGGCAACTAAGTTAGCATTCATGCTCCAGGTTGCTCCATGGGACCAGGCTAAGGCCAGACTTCGGCTGAGTCCCCCTTTGGCCCAGCTCTTCCCCCTGCCCTGCCTGCACCCTTCATCCCCCAACGGGCTGCTCCTGAGAAGTCCCTCCAGCACTCGCGTGGACTAGAAACCATTTCAGGCTTTGCTTTAAAGGAAGCCACCCTGAGACACACAATATGCTTTCATCATTGCCCTAGGGACAAGTGCAGCATAACGAGAAAATTATCAGGTTTTTCTGCCCTCCCTTAAATGATGGGCCTCTGCAGGCCTACACGCATGCCTGACGGTGGGCACCTGAAGAAGGGTGTGGATAAGTGGACGCACCTGAGCCAAGACTGAGCGCCCGCAGCAGCAGCAGCAGAGAACCGTGGCGTGGCGTGGTAGGTGTGGCGGTGTGTGGCAGAGTACGATAGATTCCGGCGGAGTGCAGTGCCACACAGTGAAGAACATCATGAAAACAACTAATAAAACAACAAGCCTGCTAGGACTGATGATGAACCTGCTTGGTTTAGGATGGTTGCAAAACGGGCAGCTGGCAATGCTCATCCGAAGCAAACTCTGTCCTTGAAGTTCCACCTGCACAGTGGGGGGAGCTGACATTGACCAGGGGTGCCAGTGGTACGTGCTTCCCAACTCTGCTTCAGTGACGTCATGGCGAGAGCGTGAACAGAGGCGTTGAGCTTTATTGGCTGAGAAGGCGAGGAGAGTGGCCCATTTATCCATCCGGATGTGGTCCACTTCTTGTTGGTAACTGCCAGCACCATGCAGCTGCAGCGTGGCGGTCATGCAGGCCTCAAGGCCATTGCGTGGGTGAACATCTCATGGAGACCGTGTGTCCAGAGCGCCAGTGGACCCGGTCTGGTCTCAAGGTCTGTTGCTCTTTTTCCTATAGCACACAATTAGATAAGCTGCAGACAGATAGCTCAGAAATGCCCGCCTGGGAAAAACGAGTTTAAAAAAACCAAAAACCAAAAAAGATTATGGGCCGAGGAAATTTCTGGTAGCAGGTGTTTGGGCTTAGAGTCATTGATTTAACCTGTTGTTTACCAGCCCTATGAGAACAATGGGAACAGCAAAATTCTGTCATTGAGTTTTATCCTGTCTGTCCTGGGATGCTTCTGTCTCACAGGGATATTACTGGGCAAAGGCCAGCCATAAAATTCCAGACTTTTTAAAAGATTTATTTGCTTATGCATAGAAGAAACTGGGTGTAGGCCAGAGGTGTGGGGTGGGTGAGAGGATTCACCAGAGACAGAGTGGGGAGTAGAACAGGCGGATCTACTGAATTTCACTGCTAAGAGGTGCAGCAGGAGAGGCAGGAGAGTTTGCTGCGCCATGTGGGTCAGCTCCTTGGCCATTGATCGAACTCAGGCCATAGTGGTGATAGCACTGAGACCACCTGCACCACCAGGGAGGCCCCTAATCCCAAACTCTTGTTGGAATTCCAGCACAAAGTGCTGCACCATGTGGGAATCTCCCTGGCTGGGGATCTAATTCCTGCTGAGGTAGCTGCGGATAGCTTCCTAGGCTGAGACTTAATCCGTTGCGCCACCAGGGAGGCCCTACCTTCATTTATTAGATTGAACAAGCTTGAAGAAATAGAAACCACGTAGCTTGTTGGTGGAGGAACTGGGATCCCCAATCTTTTTACTTCCAGAATCTGTATTTATTCACTCATGAAGCCGATCTGGGGGCCTAGACAGGCAAAACCCCAGACAAGGTGACATGAGGGATAAGCTTGAGTAAGCAAAATGTGCTTGTCAGGATACTTTGGTTTCAAGTGCAGAAACCAAACTTGAACCAGCTTCAATGAAAAAGTGTTTCATTGACTCAAATCTATCTTCAGAAGGGGCAAAACAAGCTGGTCTTGGAAGAAGAGTCTGGAATCCCAAATCAAACAGTTTCTCGCTCTTTCTCTTCTTATCTCCTTCCCTCCTTCCCTCCTCCCTCCCCCTATCCCCCCTTTCTCTCTGCATCTTGGAATCCCGCCAAAGAAGAGTTAGGGACACTTGGCTCCATCTGGTTGCAGATGGCAGTTGTCCAGGACATCCACAGGGGGCAGATCCTGACCCAAGGGTCGTGCCAGGTGACTCTGCTCAATGGGGACACAGACATTACGAAGAATATGAACAACTGTTTGGAAAACTCATCTTCTTTCTCCATGATTGAAATTACTGTTCTCACAGTTCACTCACAATTCTTCCTGGGCAGTAGGTGGTAGGAAGTGGAAGAAACACAGAGCAGGTCTAGAGTCAAACCACAGTTCTCTGCGTCTGCCTAATACACTGCCTGAGAGATATTTGATGGTTAACTGGCAGTAGGGCTTTGGGCAAGTCACTTCACTTCTCTGAGTCTCCATTTCCCCATCTACAAAATGGAGCTGATCTTCATGGTTAGCTAATCGAGTTGTGAAGATGAAATGAATGAGGTAAAGCAACTGGACCAGAGATGGCTGTTAGTGTCAGCTCCCAGCTTACTCCCTTTCCAAAAACCATCTCCAGGTATGCCATTTCCAACTAGGTGAGTGAGGTGGCCTCCACTCTTCCCCTGGGCTATAGGGCAAAGGGAAATTTACTATTTTAAAGATATCTGGACAAGGCCCTAATTCTTTGTTCTGCTAGCAGTTATATAAATCCTAAATCATCTATGTCTTTCCCTGCCATCCTGGCTAGCCTCCAGACCAATTAAACATTGATGCTGGAGCTATACTTATCTCCTTTCCCCTCTTCCAGTCAAGCCTTGGACATCAATTCTGTCTTTCAAATAAAAAATTTAATCCTCACATTGGTGGAAGCCTTGCATCTCTGAGGTGGATCCAGATTCACTCTTCTCACATACTGTATGTGAAATTAAAGAACTATGGAAAAGTACAAAGAAGAAAGTAAAAAAGCCAAGGGATCAAGGTCACCATCACCAATGATAAATCATGTTGATATCATGTGCCCCTGCTAAGATGTGATGAGAACATATCACTTCTGTGTCTTCCTGCCTATAACCTCAGACGAACCACGGAAAACATCAGACAAATCAAAATTGAGGATATTCCTCAAAATATCTGACCACTAGTTTTTGAAAATGTCAAGACTGGGAAAGACAGAGAGATGACACTAAGTGCAATGTGGTCTCCTGGTTTGGAAATGAGAAGAAAAAGGACATCAGTGGAAATATTGGAAAATTTAAAAAAAGCCTGTGGTGCCATTAATAGTATCACACCAATTACCAAGTTAACTTCTTAATTCTGATAAATGTACAATACTTATGTAAGATGCTAACATTAGAAGAATTGGGTGAAGGCCAGCTGGGATAGTCCTTTCTGTACTATCTTTATAATTCCTCTGTAAGTCTACAGTCATCTCAAAAGGAAGCTTAAAAACAAAAACAAACAAAAGCCTGAAATTCACACAATTTGAGTGAAATAAATGTCATGCCAAGCATTTTGCAAAGAGGTGTACAGATAATTAACATTATAAAAGTCTTTTAAATTTTGAAAGATATTTTAACAGAATTTTTCAAATGAAAGTAAAGATGAAAGAATTTCTGACTTCACTTAATTGTTTTTCCACCCAAAGAGATATTAACTCCTCAAGGAACCCTCTGGAAAACAAGTGACAGCAACCATTATCACTTTAAACCATCTATTTCAATTTTATTTTATTTTTTAAAGATTATTTTTATTTATTTATGCATACAAGAACTGGGGTGAAGGCCAGAGGTGCAGAGAGTGAGAGGACTCACCAGAGACAGAGTGGGGAGCAGAACAGGTGGATCCACTAAACACACTGCTGAGGGGAGCAGTGGCTGAGGCAGGAGAGGTCTGCTGCACCATGTGGGAATCTCCCTGGCCTGCCCTGGCATGTGCTTTAACCCGCTGCGCTTTAACCCATTGCGCCACCGGGGAGGCCCCCTCTATTTAATTTTTATTTTTTTTTTTTTTTAAATTCTTTTTTTTTTTTTAATACAGCTGGGGTACAGGCCAGAGGTGTGGGGCGGCGAGAGGGTTCACCAGAGACAGAGCGGGGAGCAGCACAGGCAGATCAGAAATACACTGCTGAGGGGGCAGCAGGCGAGGCAGGAGAGGTCTGCCGCACCATGTGGGATTCTCCCCAGCCGGGCGTCGAACTCGCGAACGCGAACTCACGTCGCCGCCGCTGCCGACAGCTCCACAGCGCAGCGCTTAACCCCTGCGCCACCGGGGAGGCCCCTCTATTTAATTTTTAAATGGTGGATACCTGCAGCAAAACATTGGCACGATTGTACTTTTCCTTCATCACTTCCCCCCAAACCTCCTGTTTTGTATTAGTTTTAACATTATGATTTATTGTTTATATTGTTGGGTGAATCAGTTAAAGATTGCTTTCAGTCATTCCAGGAAACCGAAGCAGACAGTATCTTAAATGAACAAGTAGTTAAGAGTTAGGCAGTTACTGTTTTTGGTTTAGTATCTCAACTATGTCAGTTTTAGGTTCTCTGCAATTGTCCTGGAGTTTTCCTCACTCTTGCAAAATAACTACTGCAGCTCCAACCATCATTTCTTTTTCCACTAAGGAAAAAGGAGAAAATGACCATATCAAAAAAGGAAAGTGTCCATGTATTCCCAGTCTACAACTTATTGGCTACAACTATGTTATAAACCATCCCCAGTTGCAACAGAGGCTAGAAAATGTAGTGTTTTTTTTTTTTAATAGGTGCATTTTATGGCCCCAAGTAAAATTGGTATTTCTCAGTAAGGAAGAACTACTAGTGCTCAATTATTTTTTCTTTCCTTATATTTAGGCATGTTTAATATTTACAATGTGTCGTATATAACAAAGCTTCTTTATATCTAAATTCTTTATTTTGGTCTACCTCTTGGTGGGCAGGATTGCATTGTCAGGGGTGAGCTGAGACAGATATCTCAGTACCCCGAAAACCTGCCTTGCAGCTCCCTGATTTCAGTGTGTGGAATCAGAC
This sequence comes from Scalopus aquaticus, assembly GCA_004024925.1. Classification (NCBI taxonomy): domain Eukaryota; kingdom Metazoa; phylum Chordata; class Mammalia; order Eulipotyphla; family Talpidae; genus Scalopus; species Scalopus aquaticus. The sequence goes on along the minus strand of PVIJ01000231.1, from coordinate 193,394 downwards.
TCTAAATGCATAGTGTCAAAGTGGCCCAAACCAACTCCCTGACCCAGGAGGAAGCTGTCCCTTTAAAAGAGAGAGGAGCTAGAGACAGCTCCCTGTCACCAGGAAAGGCTGCTGATTGAGAGCTTAGGTGCTCCCTGGAGGCCTGATGTCATCACCAGTGAGCAACAAGGCATCCACTGGCAGTGAAGGAGTGATGAGTTGCTCCACAGCACCCTTTCACTGTGGCATCAGCCCAGCCCAGCAGGATTTTAAAGCCGGAAGAATTTGTCTTAAGGGCATTGCTTCGGCCCAGCCCAGGCGCTCCCTGTCTCTCTCTTGGCTCGTCTATCATGCAGGACTGGGCACTGGGCTTTGCTCCTCCATTCCATCCTTGGAACCCCGGTGTCCTGCCTGCAAGATCAGACTCTGGTGGGTGTCCAGCTCTTTGAGACCCTTGAACAACTCTGCTCTTCCAGTCTGGGCTATACCCATGTACTTATTCTCCTCTCCTGCCCTCCTCCACAATGAACTTGGCATTGTTTTTTCCTAAAGATAACACAGACTCACTGTTGAAAAAAAGAGAGAAAAGGAAATACAGAAAAGCATAAAGAATAAAAGGGAAATTGTATCTCGCAACAATTGCTGCTGACACTTTTGTTCTTTTCTTCCAGGACTTTTTCTAAGCACTTACGCATTTTTTTTCTTTTTTAGTAAGCTATAACTTATGTAAAGCCCACCAATTTTAACTATACAACTGAATTAATTTTTAGATATGAATTTACATGTGAATACCAACAGGACCACAACACAGATGAAGATATAGAATCGACACCACCCACCTCCCCCCAGTCTTGATCACTAATCTATCCTATTTTTAATCTTCCTAAAAATGGCATAGATGCATCTTTGAAATTGAAACAGGACCTGGCCTCCCTGGTGGCGCAGCGGTTAAGTGCTGCACTGTGGAGCTGTCGGCAGCACAATGAGAGTTCGACGCCCAGCCCGGGAGAATCCCACATGGCGCGGCAGACCTCTCCTGCCTCGCCTGCTGCTCCCCTCAGCAGAGTATTTCTGATCTGCCTGTTCTGCTCCCCACTCTGTCTCTGGGGAAGCCTCTCGCCACTCCACACCTCTGGCCTGTACCCCAGCTGTATGTATAAATAAATAAATCTTTAAAAAAAAATAAAACAGAACCTAAATTTTACATCCTATTTTTAATTTAATGTAGTATTAGTCTTTCCCTCTGTCATTTTGCAGATCTTTTTTTAATGACTATATTGGATCATATTATTGTACATGATTTATTTAATTATCCTTCTATCTTTGCAATTTATTTCTGAATTTTTATAATTTTCAACAGGCCTATGTAGAGCATCATTTTTATGCACCGTTTTCCAGAGGCTAGGATAACAAGGGGCTTACCTAGAGTGGGGATTTTGGAGTAAAAGAGATTAATTAGGACGTGTCACAAGTTGATTGAATTGGTGTGACTGACAACACCTGAACCTCAGTTTTCCTCCCTGAAAATGGCCATGCTAATACTCACCTAATAGTACATTGATGTAAAGATGACCGAGTTAAGTGTACAGAGCTCAGCATATTGCCTGGCACAGAGGAAACACCCATAAATGTTAAGCTGCTATTATTTGTCTTCATGTTCACTTCTAATTATTTCTTTAGGAAAAATTCCTAGAAGGAGAATTGCTGGATCAGAAGGAGTGCTTGTCTTTAAGGTTTTGAATACAGTCTGCCAAATTGCCCTCCAGATAAGCAGTGCCAATTCACAGAGCTACCAGCTGTGCAAGAGAGTGTCCTTTTACCACTCTCTCAGTAATGAGTGTCATCAGAGAGAGAGAGCAAAAAGGAAAAGGAAAAAAGAAAGCTTACCAATAAGATGGGGGGGAAACCCTTCTTGTTTAGATTTCTAGCAAGGATGAACATTTTCCTTTTTATATGACCATTTGTTTACTTCATTTGAAAATTTTCCTGGTCAGGTCTTTCGCTATTTCTTGTTCTGTTGGGACATGAGTTGGTATTTCAATAACTGGACCGTTAACTTGGTTCAAGAAGTCCTGTTCATCCAGCATGGGTCGCAATTCCTCTAAGAGGATTTTGGCCTTGGTCCCTGTTCCCAGGTTCCCAGCTGATTTTCTCTTTCCCTAGGCTTGGGCTTCTGCTTCATTCTTGCCAGGAACCCTTGCTGGATGACCATCCCTTCCCCCATACTTTCCTAGCCTGAGATGTGTAGATGCCCATAATTCAGTGTCTTTTTTTCTTAAAATACATGTTTGCTCAACATTTGTTCAGAACAGACAGGGTGGTGCATGAAGGGAGAACTGGGAGGAAAGACTCCTTGTGGCAACAAACAATTCAGCTCTGGCCCCAAACTTGCATAACTGACTGATTGAGGCAAAAGCCCTACTGTTAAGCAGACCCATAGTTCTTAGAGGGCAGTTTAACAAACCAAACCATACCCTCCGTCCTCAATTATCCCAAGAAGTTTTTTAAAGTATTACCTTCAAAGAGGTGTAATGACATCCCTTGAGAAGAATTCAATTGAATAGAATTCTTGCCATCTTCTTTCATTTCTAAAGTTGCTTTAGATGCTTAGTATTTCCCATAGATTCGCAGTCTTGACAGCTGTCCATTTAACATTGCTTTACTCGTTCATTTGGGTCCTTGAAGGGGCCTGAGTTTCTGAGGGGCCGTTGCCAAAAGGGATGTCCAGGATACAGGGTCATGAAAGGAAGTGTGTAGGAAATATATAGAAAATCTGGTAGCCCACCCATTAAATTGGAGAATAATTTTAAAAAGAAGTAAAAGAGAAGGCGAGAAACTAAAATATCCAGAAATTGACTTAGCCAAGCCTGTCAGAGAAAAGCTGCTAGAGGAGATTTTTTCCTCCCTCTCACTCTCTGAGGCACTCAGGCAGTGAATGAACATATGAAGAAAAATTAAATTATTGGTAACCAGAGAAATAAAAAAAACAACATTCAAATACCATACTACATTCAGCAATCTGGCAAAAAAATAATATCAAGTGCTGGCTAGGCTGTAGGGAACTGGGCATCTAGCGAGTCATTTCAAAATATTTAGTGAACCTGAATATATTTTAATCCATTATTGCTTGAACTATGGGCTATTAATATGTTTAATCAGTTGGGATCCGCATTTTAAAAAGGAAGTTGAATTAAATAGAATAAAACACATGATTGTAATTCTTCATTGTGAGAATAAGTTATTTGTGTGCATGGAGGGGACCTCATCAGATTATGCTATAAAATGTATTTCTGATCATGGGTCATGGTCAAAAACATTTGAAAGACGCTGCTAAACCAGCCCACCTGCAATCTCATCCTGCATAGATACTCATCACAGCTTTGTTTTTAACACGCAACCAGTCACATCAGTTTGCAAATGAACTTTAAAAATGAAGACAAAAATTAAATGGGAGTTAAAACGAATACATTAGGGTTACATAAATCAACACAGATAACTCTCAAAAAAGTACTGCTTGAATGAGAAGGGGCAAAGAATCAAACACACAGTAAGATTGCACTGATGTGGGCTTATAAGTGCCCTTCCAGAGCAATATTATATGTGGTTTGTGGACATACACATATGTAAATAAAGGTTTGGAGGGTGGATTGTCTCAGCGCACATTTGGCACTTTGGAGTGGGTGTCTGGTGGTGGTGCGGTGTGGGAGTTGTGAAATCATGGAGTTGTGATGGTGAACACAAAAAGAATAGCAAGAGAATAGCTAGTTTTAGAGAATGTGGAATAATGTCATATGCTGCTGGAGAGAGTGAAGGGTGGTGCACATTGCTAGGGAGTTCCATCAATACTTGCTCAAGCCTGTAACACAGGCATCCCTTTGACCCAGCAGAGCGATGTCATCACGACTGGGTCAGCAATTGAATTTAAGAGGTTTTAACATGGGAGCAAATAACAACAACAACATCACCAACAAAACCAAACAAAAACCCAGTAGGGATGAGTTAAGTAATGTGGAATGTTATTAAATAATTAAAACTAGTGACCCAGAGGCACATTTATTGCTGTGGGAAAATACTGATAAAACTAAAGTGGAAAAAAATAAAACACAGCCCATGAAACAGTATGACACCACTAAAAATGCACTTATATATGTTCAAAGAATAAAAAGGAAAAGAATGTCAGATTTAAAAGTGACCATCTCTGGGTAGTATGATTTCAGGTGATTTTCAATTTTTCCTTTGTGCTTATTTTCATTTTCCCCTTAAAGTTCTTAAAATGTGCAAAAATTATTTTGGTAATAAAATTCACTTTTTTTGTTTTGAAAATTGAGCAGACTGTCCAGATAATTTATCAAATGGAAGGAACTAGGCTGAGATGAGAGAGCCCAGCACAAAAGTACCAGGATGGGACAGTAGGATACAGTCAAGAGGGTCAAAAGCAAAGGCTGAGAAGAAAAGCTGATAGATCAGAGGGCCCTGGGGGGGTGATTTATAGGCTCTCTGTAGTTTGGGGGCTTGGCAGGAGGGAACAGTTAAAGGTGTGGAGTCTTATCCTGGCCTCAGCTGCATGCAGCCAGGATGAGATAGAGCAGGGTTCCTTGAGGGTCAAATGTAAAAGCCTCAAGTCATCAGACTGCCAGGACGTGGAGAAACACTGGGACAGAGGGATGTCTTAGTTAAGTATCGCTGAGCATGTGATTACCACAATCAATGGTTTAAACACACACGTTTACTATCTCACAGTTTCTGTGGGTCAGGAGTCTGCACACAGCTCAGCTGGGCCCTCTGCCTTGAGGTCTCTCACAAGGTTACACTCAAGGGTTGGTCAGGGTTGTGGTCTCATCTGAAGACTCAACAGAGGCAGAACCTGCCTCTGAGCTCTCATGGTTGTTGGCAACATTCAGTTTCTCCAGGGTATTTGAATAGAGGATCTTAGTTCCCAGCTGCCCTTGGACCTTCCCAACATAACCACTTGTCCCCTCACAGCCTGCCCCTTTCTTTCCTGAATCAGAAACAAAGACGTCTGCTATTAAAATCTATATGTGGAGGTGGTTTGGAGAAGCTGTGTCCCCAGATCACCTGGTTTTTCAAGAAAAAAAAAAGGAGGGGGTTTTATTGAAGGAATATAGAGGAATATTTGAGAGGTCACTGGCAGAAAACATTGCCAAGTGAGTGAAACCAATGGAATGCTTTTGGTGACTAAGAAATCAAAACAAAAACACCAAACTAAACTGTGTGAAACAATAATGAAACATATAGGCTAACAATTACATGAAGCCCACGAAGTAGGGCAGCTCCAAGATAGGTAATTTGGTGGCTCAGTGATGTCATTAAGTATCTGGGTTCTTTCTCTTGCTTCTTCTGCCCTCCGGTGTCAGGTTTGTCCTAGTTTACCGTTCCTCCTGCTGCAATGAGTACATGTTCAAGCAAGGGAAATGCCAGGCTTTTCTGTGTCTATGTTTCAAGCATGGGAAAACCCTTCCAAATAACCATTTGTGCGTCTCCCTCACGCCCCTGTTAACTGACATCACGTTGGTCATAATTGAGTTATGTGCAAAAAGCAAACACTAGCAGGAGGAAGGGGTGTGTAGTGGACAGGGGAGTACTCAAATGAAAACAGAGGAAGGGGCTGGAGGGTTTGGGTAGGCAGCTCACCGCGTAGTTTTCAGAGTTTCATCCCCTCTTAAGAAACGGGGCTGAGAAATGGGTTCCAGGCTGCCCTCTTGCTTTATCCGCAGCTTCATTTTCTCTGTTCATCTACAGTTCATCTGTACAGTGTGCATTTCACGCTCCTGCTTCTCTGGGAAGTCTGGTTTTCTTCACCCCATTTGGCCCATGACCCAAACAAGTCTCCTTCAGCTTCAACTCAATTTCTCCTCCCTGTTCAAACACAGATTAATACCCAGTAGCACATGTACTGCAGGCTAACTCTGTAACCTGACAACTCTGAAATCTCAGCGGCTTAGCACAGTAAGAGTTATTTATTGTTTACATCACAATTCATCTCAGGTCTGTGTGTGTGTGTTTGTGCTCTTTTCCATGTTCACTCAGTCACGCGATCACCTTCTATTTCATTGCCTCTACCCACCTCTAAATCTTGGAGACTTTAGCTGGGGGCTGGGGAGTGCTCCAGGCTTTTGAGGGACCTGCCTGAAAGTGAGTGGCATGCACCCCTTTCTTCTGCATTCTGTGGTCCAGATCTTGGTCATAAAATTACAGACATTTTTAGAAATTCTGTGAACCTTTTGAACTCTGAAAAGTCTCTGCTTCAACTAGTTATCTATAAAGTTGATAACTAAAGCCAAGAAAGGAAAAATGAAACCAACAGTGGCAGTCTTGGGAGATCTGGGGGATGAGATGCTTTTTGATTTTTCCATGAAATCTCATACACTGGTGGAGGACATGCTATTTCAGAAGGGCAATTTAGTAAGTGTGAATATGTAACATGCACATACCCCTTCATCTTACTTTGCCATGTCTAGAATAAATTCTAAGGAGTTAATACTGTCCAATGAGATATATATGTTGATAGATGTTCTTTACAGAATTGTTTATGATTTTCTAAATTAGATATAGTCTCACTGTTAACAACAAAGGAATGATCCATTATAGGGACCTGGAGGCATCCCCAATGATGGACCATGATGCATATTTTTCCTTGTAAAACATGGCCATGTAATTATGAATATTTTACAAAAGGTGACCTTGTTTATTTAAAAGAGAAGGAATTGTTCTGCATGATGACAGATCTGGAAAAAAGTTCATAAAAATGTTGGTTATCAGAGTTCACAAACTCAGCCATTTGGTCACAGAGGCCGCAATGGGGAAAGGGTGGTCTTTTCAATCAAGGTTGTTAGATCAATTGGATATTTAGGTGGAAAAGCAAATCTTGATTCTTTACTTTGCACCATACACTAAAACAATTTCAGGTACATTATAGATGTAAGTATGAAAGTTGAGATTCATGGAGAAATACCAGTTCACATTTAACAGAGTAGCTAACACAAAGACTACACACCAATTCTTTTGAGTATATAAAGCAATTGGAACTCTCAGATATTGCTGATGAGAGTGTAAATTGGTATAACTACTTAGGAAACTGTCTAAAAGCACCTATTGAAAATAAACATACAACTCTAGTACAACTCAGTCATTTGATTGCAGGCTTATATTGAAGGGAAATGAGTGTCTATGTTCACCAAAAAAGTACAAAAATGTGTATAATAGTTGTTCATAGAATAGTTCATTTACAATAGTCATGAACTGGAAACAACCCACATATCCATTGAATTATAGAATGGATAAGTAAGTTGTGGTGTATTCACGTCATGGGCTGCTACCCAACAAAGGGAGTGAATTAGAATTATGTGCCACTAGATGGGTGACTCACACACATAATTAGGAGGAAAAAATTAGAAACAACATGAGATAATATATGATTCCATTAACATGAATTTCAAGAACACAGGAAAGAAATCTATAGCGACAGAAGTAGGACTAGATCACCTCTGGGTGGGAACACTAACTGAGAAGGTGGCAGCTGTGTTGCTGCAAACATTCTATATCCTGGTGTGGGTGGTGTTTCCACAGGTATACTCATAAGTGAATAATTTCAGGGTGTTTCTTTGATTTTCATTAATGGTATGGACTGAACTGCATCTTCCTGAAATTCATATGTTGAAGCTTTAATTCCCAATGTGATTGTGCTTGAAGACAGAGCTTTTACGAGGTATTTAAGGTTAAATGAGACCACATGGGTGGGGTCCTAATTCAAGTAAATTGGTGGCCTTATAAGAAGAAAGAACACTTTCTCTCTGTCTGTCTCTGTCTCTATCTCTGTCTCTGTCTCTCTTCATGTTCTCAGGGACTAAGGAAAGGCCATGGGTGCATCAGCAGGAAGGTGGCTGTCTCTAAGCCACGAAGAGAACTCATTGAGAATCCAAATCAGCCAGCACGTTCATCTTGGACTTCCCAGCCTCCCGAACTCTAAGAAAGAAATTTCTGTTATTTAAGTCAAACTTTTGTACTCTGTTAGAACAGTGCAACTACCTAGTGCACTCTGCATTGCTTGGATTTTCTTCAGAAAGTATGTCAAAATTTTATATTAATTTAAAAAACTACTTCTAAGTTGGAAACTCACCTCAACTTGAATCCTCTGTAAACTGTTTCCTCTTGGTTGGGCTGCGAAATCTCTCAACCATGCCTTGTAGCAAAATGTGGGGCTTCAGGGCTTAGTTGCCGTTCTTTGTTTTGGAGTAGACCTCAAGTTCCCAAGGCCTAGTGGTAAAAGCTCCACTGTCTCCAGCCTAAATGAATGGGCACCAACAAACTAGAAACGGACAAGCAATAGGAAAATATCAGTGAAGGCAAAAGCTGTTCCTTTGAAAAGATTAGTAACTGATCAAGTGCAAAAAGAGAGAAGCCGCAAAATATTACTATCAGGAATGAAAAAGCAGACACAATTAAAGAATCCATAGAAATTTAAAGGATGACAAAGGAATATTATTATCAATTTTATGCAACAAATTTAACTACTTTTTGGGTGAACAAAATGTATTGAAATTATTTTATTCAAAATAATGCTCTTTTTGCATAAGAACCCATGAAATAACATTTTTAAAGCATTTTGGAACAATTGATTTTTCTGACGCCAGACAACCCAGGAGAAATGAAGGCTTGTATAATTCTATAAGGAGAAGGCAGGTGCTAGTTTGGAAGACACCAGAGAGCTGGGACAGCTGGAGGTAGGAGTGAGTAGTCAGGGGCAATGGTCACAATAGGATCATCAAAATATGGTCGAGCCACCTGGGATCTAAGAGGAGAGCTGGGAGGAGCCACACGTGCTGGCAGGGAAGAGCTGTGCAAGTCTCAGGGGCAGGCCCATCATAACATGGTAAAGAAAAAGTCAATTATCATTCCAACTATAGCACAGTCCTTAGGCACTGTCTCTGGCTGCCGCGGCCCAGGGAAAGAAGAACTTCAAAGGGAATATAAAAGGACACATTAAGATACAGAGACTGGCACCAGTATTATTTTTAAACCAAAAGGAGCACCAGACATCCATCCATACTCTAGTTTCATAAATGAATAAAAGGGACCCAGAAAAGATAGGCAAGTAATCCACACAATCCCAGAATCTTGCCTGCAAAGGTAGATGGAGAACATTCTTTTCTGATTATTCAGTTGGGTTCTGTTAGTGCTCACAAATAAACAGGCACTGAAACAAACAAAAAGAACAAAACAAAACAAGAAAACTAAATAATAGATGTTCTTGGTTAAAAAAAAATTCACATTATGGAGAAAGGCATAAAACCAAAGCCATGGACACCTACCTGGAAGTTTTTTGTCTCTCTTCCAGACAGTGATCATTTTCTATATATCACTCCTGAAATTTGTTTTTTTTTAAGACTTATTTATTTATGGATATAAGAGCTGGGGTGTAGGCCAGAGATAGGGGGTGAGAGGATTCACCAGAGACAGAGCAGGGAGCAGAACAGGCAGATTGACTGAAGTACACTGCTGAGGGGAGCAGTGGGCAAGGCAGGAGAGGTCTGCTGCACCATGTGGGAATCTCCCTGGCCAGGGATCGAACTTGTGCTGCAGTGGCTGCTGATAGCTTCATAGGCTGAGACTTAACCCCTTGTGCCACCAGGGAGGCCCCAACTCCTGAAATTTGTATGGACACAGATGGGCTCCTACGATACATATTGTTTTCTTCAGAATTTGCTTTTTTATCTCATTTTCTATCTGGAATACCAATGCACACGGATCTATTTAGTTTTTGAATGACCATAGAATTCCCCTGTATGGATATTCTATTGTCTATTCCATGGGCTTTTAGCTTGTTTTCTTTTTTTTTTTTAAAGATTTATTTATTTATACATATAAGCTGGGGTACAGGCTAGAGGCGTGGGGTGGCGAGAGGGTTCACCAGAGGCAGAGTGGGGAGCAGAACAGGTGGATTGACTGAAATACACTGCTGAGGGGAGCAGTGGGCGAGGCAGGAGAGGTCTGCTGTGCCATGTGGGAAGCTCCCTGGTTGGGGATCGAACTCGCATCATGCACTGCAGACAGCTCCACAGCACCGCGCTCAACCGCTGCGCCACCAGGGAGGTCCCCTTTTAGCTTGTTTTCAATCTCTTGCTATTATAAGCAAGGCTTTGACAAGTATTTACATATTTATATACATTTATATACATATATATTTATATACATATAGCTATACATATTTATACATATATTCTGTATGTGCATATGTGCAAGTTTATCTGCAGGGTAGCGTCATAGAAAGTTGAGCTAATTGCTGAACTAAGTGGTGAATTGCTAAGTTAATGATTTGCAGATTTAAATATTTTGATAGATACTAACAAATTAATCTCCAAAGAGCTTCCATCCATTAATATATACTCCCACTAACAATGTGTGACTGTGTTTATTTCCCCTCTCCCTCTCCCTCCAATTTATTGTCAAGCAATTTCTTCTTTGTTAGACTAATGGGTGGGAAATGATGGCTCAAGTTTGTTTTAATTGACATCCTCTTAATTGTGAGAGATGCTGAACAATGTCTTCCTATTCATATGTCATGTGTATTTCACAGTTGAACTGTCTGTCCATGTTCTTTTCTCTATTTTTCATTAGCACCATGGACTTTTTACATATGGAGGGTTTTGTTTTTTAATGTATTAAGGGAAACCATCTCTTTTTAGTTTTCAACAGCTTAAAATATTTTTCTATCTCTGGCCTCCCTGGTGGCGCAGCCGTTAAGCGCTGCGCTGTGGAGCTGTCAGCAGTGGCGACCTGAGTTTGACGCCCGGCCGGGGAGATTCCCACATGCGTGGCAGACCTCTCCTGCTTCGCCCACTGCTCCCCTCAGCAGTGTGTTTCCGTCAATCTGCCTGTTCTGCTCCCCACTCTGTCTCTGGTGAGCCCTCTCGCCGCCCCATGCCTCTGGCCTGTACCCCAGCTTATATGCATAAATAAATAAATCTTTAAAAAATATATTTTTCTATCTCAATAGGGCTTATTAGCTCTCATTATTCATCCCAACTTTCCCCACTTTCACATTTCTTGGTAATTTTTCTATGTTAATTTTTCCTTATAAATTGTAAAATTGGTTTGTCAAATTCCAAGGGGGTTCTTTTCTAATTCACCCCCCATTATTTTCAAAACGTTTTACATTCACTATGCCAAATAGCTTGCAGTCCCTGAATGAGGGGTGTGTGTGTGTGTGTGTGTGTGTGTGTGTGTGTGTGTGTGTTTGTGTGTCTGTGAAGGATGACCCAAGAAGCTCTTACTCTGGGGCAACCCAAATCAGGTCTCAGACAAAGCCTTACTCCTGTTTTCCTGTGTCCGGCTCTCTCCCTCCCTCTCCCTTGCTTCCCTCTGCGTCTCTCTGTCTGTGTTAACTGTGTCCCCGTCTCTTCTATTCTCTGTCTCATTCTCCCCTCTGTCTCCTTTTTTCTATGTGCCTGTTCAAAGTGATGGTTTATGAGGCTGAAGACAAACACCCTACCCAATTACTTTTTCCCTTTCTTTCTGTTCTTAACCATAGGCTCCTCAAGGTCCCTCACTAAATAATGAGGACGCTCTTTGTGGAGAAGTGAGGAAGGCGTGCTCCTGGCTTCTCATCCCCCTCCCCCCAACTTGAACATTAGGTGCTTCCCAGGAGGGAGAACAGAGACTGGAAATGATGGGAGGGAGGCAGCAGGAGGCAGTGGACAGAGCCCCGCGGTGACAGTGGGGCTGGCTTTGTCCCAGCCCTGCATGGCCAGAAGGCCCAGGACAGGTCCCTGCCACGCCGAGGCTTTGGGATGCTCCGGCCATAATGGTGACAGCTCTCTGGAGTTTGTAAGTTGCAGGTGCACCCAGAATCTCCTTGAGAGCAGAGTGGCACGGTGTGCAGAGAGGACACTGGCTTTACCCAAGGTCACACAAGAAGGTGGCAGAGGTGCTTAATGGACTCTGCCACCAGCTCAGGGGTGGCACTTTATGAAGTACTTGTAAGTATTTGCAGAAACATACCAGCCATGACAATGATGATGACAGTAATTGTTAACAAAGTTCATACTTTGTGCTATGCAGCGTGCTAAGGGTTTTAAATGCAATATCTCACTTAGCTCCCCTCTCCCTTTCCAGCAACCAGCCCTAACAGCCTAACCCTCACCACCCTCACCTCCTACATGAGAAATCTGAGACACAGAGAAATTTAACCATTTGCCTAAAAGAGATAACTAGTAAAAGTCAGTATGATTGAAATAGATGGTTGAGTGGATGGATGGAGTGATGGATGGAAGAATAAATTAACAATATTAGTAATCATGTATTAGCTACTTAAGGGCAGAGATTAATCCAAGAAAATAAGTGTCCTCTCTCAAGCTACCAGTCTCCGTTGACAAGTTCACGCACAGCAACCCCATTCACACACACAATCAAGGATAAATTCACACTGAGCAGCATGCAGAGAGACAGACACACACACGTAGACAGGAACAGAAATCTTACAATGATACACAAATATAACTGATATGACCTGGTTACACACACACCCACACATACACACACTGATACATTCAAAGGTAAGGCAGACACAAAGGATACACACTACTGATGGAAGACTCAGCACACACACACCCCAGCAGATGCAGCCACACAAAGATCAGGACACATGGACAATGTACAGACAATGGACAAGTGACAATGGACTCACTTAACACAGAACACACACCTTGCAAGGACGTGCTCTAAGACAAGGTCATTCACACACAAGGACACAGATAGGCAGAAATGCCCACCTATTTAGAGACATGCACACATAAAGGTGTCACACACACACACACACCCCAGCAGGCAGAACACAGACAGGACCAGTCTTTCTCCGACAAAGTAGCACTGGGCTCTGTTCATTGTAGCCACTTCTCACATTCTCTAGGTCAAAGGCATGCATGAAGTCTTGGTAAATATGCACAATTTAGGGGCTACTTGCCCCAGGGGTTCAGCTTAGCAGAGATGCGTGAAGAGGACGGTTTCCATTCCTCTTTTTTCTCTTTGCTCCAGAGCCTGGCAGTGACTCCATCCCTGCTCTCTCTTCCCGTCCCATCTGTCTCGCTCCTGCTCAAGTTAGCTCTGAAACTCACTCAGGCCTAGCCCTCCTCCCTCTCCCAGCATGGGTGCTCCTTGCTGCCCAACCACGGTCCAGCCACCACGTCCATCCGGCCTGGCCCCCCCCCCTCCATGTCACCTTTCTGCCCAGGGCATTCTTTCTTGGCCCCTTTGTCTTTCTCATTTTGAAAACCATCAGTGACTTTTGGGTTCAAATCAGCACTTCTCTGAAGAGCAGGGGGAAGGCATCCCTCCACATTCACTCCAATTCATTGCCCTGGGGATTATTTTTAAAGGCAAGCCTGAGGGCAGTGACTTTGTTTGATTTACTGATGTACCCTTGGGGCCAAGAAGAGTGCCCAGCACACAGCAGGTGTCACTTTTATCTTACATGTTATCTCCCCAGGAAAGACTTCCTAGATCTACTTGAACTGAGTTAAATTCTCCCCTCCCTCTACCCCACCATATACACACCTACTTGCAGAAACACACATGCACAATCTTTTAGGACACATCACATTTGTAATTAAAATTATTATAATAAAACTATGCTATAATCTTATAATGAAATAATTATTGGCATAATCATTTATTTCATGTTGCCAGACTGTAAACCCCATGAAGGCAGGGACCCACTCTGTTGTATTCATTCCTGTGTTTGTAGAGCTCGGTACAATGGCTGACAATGGGCACTGGAGAGTTTTATGCAGTGAATGTGTCTAGTAACAGTCTACTGTATGCCAGGCACTGCTCATGCAACTTCTTTACCAGGACTTTGAAAAATGAGTGCTAATTTTACTCATTTTTTATGAGAATGCTGAAGGACTTGCTCAAGGTCATGTACTTAAAATAAGGACAGGCCCTTGAATTCAAGGCCTGGAAATACTTTAGCTCCAACCCACCAAGCCTTGCAACTCTGGGCATCTTCCACCTTATTAGGCTGGAAAGCTCAAACTCAGACGCTTGTCTCCAATTCCCACTCTCCCTTCTTCTGGACTCATGACTCACTTTCCCCACCACTAAATCATACCCCTAGCATAAAAATAGGTCTTTGAATGGATTATTTGCTGTGAGAGAGTCCTGTAGTTCTCTGGAGGGAACAGTGTTTTAGGCAGAGGGAACAGCAAGTTCAGGATGATGGATCTGGAGCTGAGTGAACCAGGAGTTGTGAAAAGAGGTAGGGGAGAGAGTACATTCCCAGAGGATCACAAAGGACTTGGACTTTGATTTAAGTCCAAGCATAATGTGAGCCACAGGAGGTTTGGGGCAGAGAGCAGCAATTCTCGCTGCAGTTTTCACAGCTGGCTGCTGGCTATGGACAAATTGTAAGGGCCAAGGGCAGAAGCATGGAGCCAGAAAGGAGACTACTGCAAGACTCCCGGTGAGAGTTGACATGACCTTGACTCAGGACCACCAAGTCCTGATGGTGGGTGGAAGTGTGGTAAGATTCTGGATAGGTTCATTCTGGGTATAAAATTGATAGGAATTACTGATGGAGTGAGTGTGGTGTCTGAGCAAAAGAGGCATCAAGAAGACACCAAGACACCAAGATTTATGGCCTGAACAATGGACAAAAATGGAGTTGACAATTCCCTAGATGGGGACAACTGGGGTGGGGAGGACTCTGAACCACACCAGGCTGCTCAAGGTCTTGGTTTAGCTCCTGGGAAGGAGGGAAGAGTCAGGAGCACTCATTCTGCTGCAGGCACAGCAAGCAGAAGTCTGTGATCCCCACCCTGTCTAATGGTCTCCTTTTTGAGGGTGGCTAGAACTTGTGAATATGATGAGATACCTCTACCTCGATGATGTCACATTAGATGGAAAAGAGAGATTATCCAGGGGGATATAAACTGATCCCAGGAGAACTGCAAACTAGGAAATGGGTGCTGTTTCCCAGCGATAGTAATGAAAGCACAAGTCATCCTGCTTGGTCCTCACAACCATGTCAAGCGGGAATTCCTGCCATTGGACAGATGAGGAAACAGGTCAGTGAGGCAAGGGGGTTTGCCCAAGGTCCACAGAAGGATAGTGCCTCTGTGGGGACTGGAACTCTGGGCTCTTGTCATCTCATGGGGGTTGTTTCATAAAGAGAGGCTGTGAGGAGCTGGGACTGTGAGAGGACATCTAGGGTCTGGTGCTGGGTGGAGGCTGGGAATGGAGTGAGGACTTCCAGTGGCCACTGTGCTAACCCTGGGGGTCTGCGTGTGTGAGCCTCAGGATGTGTGTGTGGGAGTGTCTGTGAGGGTGTGACTCAGGGTTGGCGTAGGGGTCTGAGGGTATCTGTCACCGGGAGTGTCACAGCTGGTGTGCCGCTGTGTCTGGGCTGAGCACTTGTGTGCGAGTCCGTCTGAAGGTCTCTGTAGATGTGTGTGGTATGAGGTGTCTGCACGGCTCTCCCTGAGTGGCCACGGGTGACCCTGTTTGTCACTGAGTGTGTCTGCAGGTCTTCGGATTTGATTATATTTGTCGTGGGTATCTTAACCTGTGTGGGTCTCTGGGTGTGGCCCGAGGGGGCGGGTGGGCGTATCTACCTGTGTGAGTTTCTGGGCGTCTAAGGGTGCGTGTGGATTGGTTCTACAAGTGTCTCCAGGTCTGGGTGAAACTGTCGGGTGTGTAAATGAATCTGAGGGTCTCTGTGGGAGGCTGAGAGCCGAGGGGCGCGTGCCTATCCCTGGTTGTGACTGTTCCTGGGTGAGGCCTGTCTCGGTCGGTGACTGGATGCCTAACTCGGAGTCTGAGGACTGAGTGTGGGGATGGGGTCACAGCACGCCCAGGACCCGGGCGCCAGCTCTTCCCTCCGGGCGCGCTCCCCGGCGGGGTTGGGGGCGCCGAGGCTGGGCGCCGCCTGCGCCCTCCCGGCTCCCACGCCCCGGCGCGCGTCGCCCCCTCCCCGGACCGCGCCGATTGGCTGCGGCGGAGGCTCCGAGCCCGCCCCGCGCGGCCGGCTGGGCGCGCCGCGGGCCAGAGCGCGCTGCGCCGCCACCGTCGCCGCCACCGCTACCGCCGCCGGGAGCACCGCGCGCCGCCAGCTCCCGGCCCGCCGCCCGCCCGCCGGCCCCGTCGCGCCCGCCAGCCCCGCCGCGGAGCCCCGGCCTGGCCCCGGGCAGCCGCCACCACGCCGCGCGCCGTACTCCGCGTCAAGAATGGGGCGGCCAAGCTGCCCAAGCCGCCCGCCGCGGCCGCCGCGGCCGAGGCGCCCGGCGCCGGCGCCGGCATGGAGCGCTCGCAGAGCCGCCTCAGCCTGTCCGCCTCCTTCGAGGCGCTCGCCATCTACTTCCCGTGCATGAACTCCTTCGACGACGAGGACGCGGGTAAGCGCGCGGCCCCCCACCCCGACCCGGACGGGCGTCTCGGGCACCCCATCCGGAGGCCCCCTCCCCGACCCGGTGCGCCCTGAAAGGTGGCCACTCACCTCCCCACCCCCCACCCGCTCGGGGATGCGCCCCCAGGGTCGTCTTCCCCATCCACGGGCCCCCAGGGTCTCAGAGATGCCGTGTCTTCTAGCCTCCAGCCGCCCCCTAGGGACCCCTAGATCATCTGCATTCACCCCTTTCCCGCAGGTGGGCCCTTGGGTCGCCTGGACCCAGCTCTCCCTACTCACCTGCGCCTCCTAAATGCCCCTGGCTTGTCCCTGGATCCGATCTGCCACCCTCCCGGAGTCTCCTGTGTTTGCCCCCTCCGCTAATGCGAAGCTTTGGCCGCCGCACCCCTGGAGCTCCGACGCGCCCCCCGCCATTGGAGGTGGCGCGCAGACCTTACCTCTCCATCTTTGTCTTGGCTGCATCCAGACCCCCGCCCTGTACCCAAGGCCGTGAGCGCCCCCATTTGTCTCTACTCCCCTTCTCCGAGACGTGGGGCTCCGGACTCCTGGTTCTTACCCGACTGGGTCGACTGTGGAGGGAACCGCCGCCCAGGTGACGGCCTTTCCTTTCCGCTTGCGGGAGAGGGAGAGGGCGTGAGGCGGCGCCAGCTCTACACCTGCGCGCCCTCCCAGTGTGCCCCTGCCCTCGGGGGCTCGTGTTCCTGGAGTAACCCTTCTGGGTGGGCCTGACCCTGGTGGCCGTCACCACTACCTACCGCTGCCTCGGCCAGAGCCTGGGGGTGGGGAGATGGAGGCAAACCTGCTCTCTGGGGCCCTGGGACAAGGCAGAAGGAACATTGGGGGCCCAGTCTAAATCTGGGGTGAGGACAGTCCATCAACAGGTGGGGTAGCTAGCGGGCTTGGGGAGATGTGCCCTTGGGGAGCCCTAAACAGGGTTCAGTCTTCTCTACTTATTAGCTTTGACCTTGGGCAAGTTGTAAGTTACGCCATCCCCACCCTGATTTCCTCTTCTGTAAAATGGGATGCAGTGCCTTAGACACAGGGTCTGTATGGCATGAAGATGGAGTTAACTGCATTTTGTAAGCTGCAAAACCTGAGAGTATTTGAATCAGTGAGGGAACAGAGGAGGGGATGTATGTGATGGGGAGGAGCAAAATGGTTTCATGGACACTTTTGAGAATCTGATGAAGAAGATGTGGACTGTATCTCCAAAAAATACATTTACACACCACCCACGAAATTTTGTCTTCGAGTTTTAGGCAGTTCGTGGACCCCTGTCTGGCCCCCCAGTTAGCTGGTAACCATGGATGGAGCAGCTGGTGAGGGTGCTCAGCTCAGTCTTCCTGCTGGAGCAGAGGCTGGTGGGGAGTAGGAAAGAGGCTGTCCAGAAGAATTGGTTGATGAATACATGGGGGGAATGTGAGGCGGACCGTTGATTGACCTGGACACAGGAGAGGGGGTTTGGGGGTGAAGATGGTTACTGTAGAGCCAGCCATTTTACAGAAAAAATAATGGAGACCCAGAGGCTTCACTCCCCCTTGATGGGTCTAAGGGATGTTGTACTGTTACTCTGGCCAAGGCAAGGAGAGGTGGAATGGGGGCTGCTGTCTACCAAAGTGCCTCTGCTGGGGACCCCACCAGCTTAGGTGAGCCGACTCCCCCACCACCCTGCACTGGTGGTCAGAGTCTCTCCTGAAGTTCAACAGGCCACTTGGGTCTCAAGGGCCAAGTTGGGAGGGGCATGGCTTGGAGGCCCACCAGTGGCCTTGAGGTGTTTCTCCGAAGTCAGAGTCGGTCGTGGGGACGCTACCTTGGTTATTAATGCAGGTGTTGCAGGCAGCTCGCTCTGGTTTCCTTCAGTCAGAGTAGATCGCTTTATGCAATATTAGGGATTTTTCTAAAGGTCCACTGGCGGGTTTCATTCCCAGGGGGATTCTTCATGTTTTTCACTTGGTCGAGACCTAGAAATTATCTTGTCCAACCCCGTTGTCTGCAAAGTATGTGTGTCTT
>PVIJ01000231.1:83575-174888 GCA_004024925.1 Scalopus aquaticus | reverse complement strand
GAGTTTGGGTGGGGGAGGGAGAAAATCAAGTTCATTTCCGGAAGACTAATGAGTGTCTGATGAAAATCGGAAGTAGGGAACGTTGTCTTGGTGCTTAATTTCTCTTGTTCTTCTCAAAGTCATTAATTTTCTCCTAAAAAAAGCCTTTTGGACTTATTCTTTTAGAACAGTACCGCGTTGAACTAGTTTCTTAAAGCAGTGTGAATAATCTTTCAGCTACTGGACAGAGATTGTGGGTAGGAGGGGCTGGCTGAACTGGCTCCATCTCCCTTCTTCTCCCCCTTGCCCCCCTTAGTGCCTGTTGTTCCCTGGTAGCTCCTGGGTGTGACCCTGTTGGGTCTCTGGCTCTCTGGCAGAGGTGGGGTCCCCACTCCCGCTTTGTTACTGCCTTTGACTCCTGTTGAGTGCATCTTTTTCATTAATGAGACCGAGCCGACCCACCTTCAGGGCTTCCACGCTACCCTTCAGCTGGTTTCCTGAGAAACGGTGTGAGGAGGAGGCTATTTCATTAGCCTTAACTGGGCCAGAGCTCTTTCCTGCCTTGGGCTTGGGAGTCTTGGACATTTTGTGGGCAGGAAAGCTGCCCCTTCCCTCACCCCTTTCCGACCACCCCAGGGCTCAGCCTGCTGACCAGCCAGATTCCTAGACTCTTTCTCAAGGAGTGTCTTCCTTCCTGTATGCTGAACTCGTTTCTTATACTGCTTGTGCCAGTTTTCACAGAGATGTTGGCACGCTAGAGAGGCTTGTGCTTGGGGGCATTTTTGTGTCTCTGTCTTCCTGGCTGAGCCTTGCTGGGTTTGCAGTTGGGGGAGGGGGAGGGTAGGGACAAAATAGACCCCCGACCTCAGGTTTTCTCATGGGTCTGCATAAGAAAGCAATAGCATGGGCCCCATAGTGTCAACATTTGAAAAATGATTACCTTTTGCCAGACATCCTCCTAAGCATTGTAAAATATATTATCAATATCCTTTCTTCACAGCACCTCTGAAATTAACACCCCCTTTTCAGATGAGAAAACTGAGGCACCAAGAGAGTAATCTGTTCAAGGTCACTCAGCCGAGAAGTGAGGGAGTTAGGATTTGAACTTCAGCAACCTGATTCAAGCATCTCTGCTTTTAATTGCCTTGTTTGTGCTTTGTGAAGGGCTTAGTACAGTACCTGGCCCCAGGTAGACGCTCAGTACTTGTTAGCTGTTGTCTTATCACCAACTAGGACATGTTTCTGAGCATAACTGTAAAAGAGATCTTTGGGCTTGGGGAGGGGAGAGCCTGATATATGATATAATTTGGCTTTTATAATTTTTATAAGCTAATTTTAGTGCATTGTTAGAGCTATTAAGGCAGGGTTGGCCCCTCCTTGTTGCAAGTGGTTTAAGCACGGGATTTGGGGGGCTTGCATGATGAACGAGAGGGTGGGGGCATTTCAGCTCTCCATTTCCTGCTCTTCCTTAATAGCTCATTTGCATTACTTCTACAGTCCCAGCCCTGCCACTCTGCCTTAGGGCATAGCTGGGAGTAGGGGTGTCTCCAATTTCTAGCAAATGTCAAAGGGGGGTGTTACATCAGAGTCTGGAATTGAGACTGGTGTTCCTGAGTCTGACCAAGTGCTTTCGGCGTCCAGTTCTCCCCCGCCCAGGAGAGGGGCGGAGAAGCTGGAGCAGCCAGCTCCGATTTGCCCAAAAGATGCTTCGATCCAGTGCAGGGAGGAAGTTGCCATGGCAACACCGGCGGCTACCAGGCCCTCTCCTAACAGTTCGGGCCACATCTCTGGGTTGGAAAGTCCTTCTCGACACCCTTCTTTTCTGCTCCAGCCAAATCTGGTGGGGTGAGGGGGGCATGGTGGCTGGGCTCTACAGACTAGTACAACGCCGGCTCCCCTTGTTTTTAGACAGAAGGGAATTGGAGGGGATTGTGTGAGTTACCTATCTTAGGTTGTGGGGTGGAGATATCCATATCCTGCCAGACAGATCCCCGCAGGGGGGATCAGAACTCCAATTCTGTCACTACCCCCAGGTACCTGGAATGACTGAACTGGAATTCTACCCCCCACCCCCATTTTACTCCATTTGGCTGAATTTTCTTTCCCAGACAGATGCTAACTTTTGTCCTTGAGATATGACCTGAGCTTTTTCTGGGAAACAAAATGTGCTACTGTCCCACCGCTTCCCCCTGCGATGGTGGGAACAGAGTGCTTCAGCTGGGGGGGGGGGTTGGGGGTCTGTGGCTGGGTGGGAAAGGAGAATGATGAGAGGGAAGGCCTTAAAATATCCTTTGGGATCGGGGCCTCTTGAGGACATGAGGTTCAGATTTTGACTCTCATCCTCAGCACAGGCCACTTCCTTTGCCCCCCCCCCCAATTTTACCACCAAGGGCTGGGTGAGCTTGTGGACCCAATCTACTTTATCTTAATCAAATTATCCTGTGAGAAGTCTTTCAGAGAAATTATTTGTATGAGGGTCCGCCCCTCCCTGTTACACAGAGCACTGGCCTTCGGGTCTCCTCTGATACTCGGAGCTTTTCCCTTAAATTCTCTTTCCTGCACGCGCCCCTCTTCCCTGTCCCCAAGCTGCCAAACTCATGGCTCTGACTCCTTGGTGTCTGCAGCTTCCAGAGGCCCACCTGGTTCTGTTTGGTGTGAGGAAGGGTCCATCTATCTTGTTTCCCTTTGAGGGTGATGCTCTGCCCAGTCCCCAAGTCCCCCCCCCCCCCAGGCCCAGAGGCAATGGTAGTTCTTGCTGAAGGCTGTGTGAGGGGGAGCAGCGGGGTGGAGGAGAGCCAGAGCCGAGGAGAAGCTCCCCCAGCAGCTGACTTTCTCTCCTGTCTCGGGTCTTTCTTTGACTTTGCTCCTCTGGCATCTTTTCATTATGGCCTTAATAACCCTTGTGCCCGCATTTCTTTTAGGAATGGTTGGAGACATGCCGCTTGTGGGGAATGTGATCTAATGGGTGCACACATCTCCCCCACTGTGATCTGTATCTCTGCCCCCTCTTTCCAGCGCTACATTTCAGTTCTACTGTTTCACTGTCAAAGCTCCAAGTCCAGCCCCCCTCCCTAGAACGAGCATATTGGAATTCCCTCCCTGACCCACCCAATGTACCCCATGGGCTTGGATTTGACTCCACTTTGGCTCTGGGACTTCAGGCAAGTCCTATAACCTTCCTGGACCTCAGTTGCCTTATCTAGAAAAAGGGATTAATTATCCTTGTCTGAGTGTCTCTCAGGATTATAAAAATAAAATGACAGTCCTGAGCTGTGCTCAGTGCTTTCCATGATCTCCTGAGTCCCGTAGCAACCAGAGGGCTACTGCTCCTGCAGATGTACCCTTGCTGCAGATGAGGACAAGCCAGGCATCTGGGAGCAGTTTAATAATGTTCTTGGATTGCACGGTGGTCATTCAAGCCCAGGTATCCTTGACTCCTGAGGCCACCTTCTGCTCCTGGACAGAAAACGACATCCCAGTGGGAAAGGCTGCCCAAGCCCCAGGGGCTGTACTTGTGCTATCAAAATTGGGGCATGGGGACCAGTTCAGATTCTGATGTACCCCTCCAGGTGCCACCGACGTGCTTTGTCTGGCCTGGCCTGCTCAAGTGCCTTTCTGGCCATCAGTTCCTGGAAGATCCCTGTCACGGGCTGCCTGGCCTCCTTGAAGAATCCAATTGTCTGCCCTGGTCCTGGTAGCTGAGCCATCACCTGCCTCTCCAGACTGATGTAGGCCAGCTCTGGATTATATTTAACGCTGCGCTATTTCCACTTGACAGCTCCAGAGTGCCAACCCCCTCCCCTTTTCTCCTTCCTCCCCCCTCCCCTTCTGATTCACTCGGAAACTGACGAAGCTGATGTCAGCGCCTTATTCTTAGCCCCCGTAATTGTAACTGCATTTAGCAGTGCGCACTTCATTAACAGTTTCTGCAACGGGGGAGTGAGATGACTGCGTGGCTGGGCAGGGACACTGGTGGAGGTGGGGAGGGGCAGCCGCTGCAGGGGCCCTGACCAGCTGCCTCTTCTGGATGGAGGAACTGGGTGAGTTCCTGGCCTGGTTTTTCAAGCCTGGCGGTCTTGGAAGGGCCCTTGGGGAACAGATAGTCCATTCCCTTCATTAGGCCAAAAGGGAAACTGAGGTCCAGAGAGGCCAAGTGGCTTGCCAAAGTCACATATCAAGGATCCAGGACTCTGGTCTCTAACTCTAGGTTTCTTCTTTGATGTTCTTCAACTGACATTTAATTAGCTGCTTAGTGTCAAGCAGTGGTCCAGGTGCTGGGATATATTGGAGAATAAGGTAGACACAGTGTCTGCTCTCATGGAGTTATGTTCTGGGGTGGGAGAGAGTGACAGGAAACATGCAAGCAATTAATAAATAATTTCAGATTGTGTTAGTGGAATGACGGTAAGGCCGGTTGATGGGAGAGGAGATAACCTTAGGTAAGGCAGTCAAGGAGGGCTCCTGAGTTGGTGACATTCTAGCTGAGATCTGAATGACAAAGATCAGCAGTGGAATGATGAGGGGGTAGAATGATGCAGGCAGGGGAGCAGCTGGTGAATTAGGGTTCCTGGCCTGGCTTTGGGTATTTAGGGGACCCGTGTGGTTAGAGAGAGTGGGTGAGGAGAGACTAAGTCAAAGAAGCAAGCAAGGGGCAGATCATTCTGGGCTCATCGACTGTAATAAGGTGTACCAGGTGGGGAAACTGAGGTCCAGAGTAGACAAGAAAAGGTCCAGTGTCAAACAGAAGCCAAGAACACATTTCTCCCAACCCCCTTGTCTTTTAATTTCTGACTGTGCCTTGAAATGCATAACATGGCTTCCTTTCACCGTGTAACTGGAAGATTCTATGGGGTTAGACTCTTCTGCCCACCCTTCCCGCTTAGCTCCCTCCTTGAATCTCCCCTGACCCAGCTTTGTAGCATCCCAGGCTCTTACAGGGACAGCTTCCGTGGTGAGGCAGGAAGAACATGGCTTCGGAATCAGACACACCTGAATTTCCACCCTGCCTATGCCTCTTCTAAGTTTTGTGATCTTGGTCTTCAACTCTGGGACTCAGTTCCTCATTAGTAAAATGGGGCATAATCTTAGTAAGTGCTTTGAAGGGTGATTGTGGGGAATACATGACATCGTGAACAAGATTTACCCCACCCAGAATGGGGCACGTGGGCCTAGGTTTCCTCAGTTGTGTGGACTAGTGAGACAGTGCATTTTAACGCAGGGCACATAGTAGGCACTCAGTTAGTGGCAGCCACTGCGATTGTCACGTTGCTGCTGTGGGTTTAGTGAGTCAGACTCATCTAGAGGTTGGTTAAAAGCCAGATTGCTGGCCACCCCCTCTCCCTGAGAGTGTCTCATTCAGCCTGGAGCAGGCTGACAAGTCCCCAGGTGATGAACGCTGATGCTGCCAGCCCAGGGGCCTAGCCTTGAGGGCCACTGGCTTCCAGAAAAGAGCTGGAGAGCAATGAAGGGCGCTTCTGAACATGGGTTGGCTCCCGGCTACCTGTGTCTTAAGGCTTTGACATTGGGTGCCAAATTCAGTATCTGGGTATAGTCCTCAGGGACCCCTGTTTCCATCACCGGAAGTTGGTCTCTGGTCAAATGAGCCTTAGCTGCTGTCCTGCTTGGCACTGGGTGTCTGCATAGGGCCCTGTCGGTCCTTCTGGAAGCTCTCTGTATGGAGGAGTGAGTCGGCAAGAGTAACACCTCAGGCTGCCTGGTCCTTTTGGGAGCTGTTGGGCTCAGACAGCTCCGGAGGTCTGAGGGGTTTGGTACTAGCACCTTTTCCAGAGGGAAAGGAATGCCGCCCCTTTCTTGCATTGGGAGAGGCAGGGCCTTGTGCTAGAGCCAGGGGGTTCATTTGAGGACAAGCCTCTGCTGGGAATAAGGAAATCAAAGGAATCATCGCTTTAAAGGGGCTAAATGCCATGAAGGGCCACCAAATGAGGTGACCCGGCCAGTCTATTTAGAATCTCCCAAGAGAGGGGTCGCTGCTCATTCTCTAGGGAAGATTGGAGACAGAACAGTGATATGTTAAGATTTGCACCCAGTCCAAGACTTAGAGTCTGAAGATGAGGGTGATTCCAAAATAGTCTCCAGGTGGGATTTGTCCTCCACTGAAATATTCTCCGAGAAGGGCCCTGGCATGGCTTGGAAGCCCAGAAACCTAGACTTGAGTTTGCGCCAACTATGGGCTGTGTCTCTTGACTCTGATATGTGACTGTTCGGGGCCTCAACCTGGCCCTTTGCAGAATGAAGCAGATTCACTACCTGTGAGGGTCAGAGACAGCGAGACTGTGTAACACACAGCAGGCACAGAAATAAAGCTACTGATCCCTGCGGACGCGTGGCTGGCGAAGGGCAGACGGTGGGAGTGCACTGCCTACTGTCGGGACTTCGGCTCTGGTCTGGGCAGCTGATTTTCCTGTGTGCCGCGGGGAGCCTGGGAGGCCCGCTGCATTAGGAGAAGAGGGATGCCAGCAGCTGCTGAATCTCAGCATCTCCAATAGCTACTTCTTTGGTCTTTCTGGACCTCAGAACCCCCATCTGCAGAGCGAGGGCCACGTGGGCTTGTTTGAGAAATGACCAGGGTGTTCCAGAAAAGAGAGGACACTTATCCAGGCCCCATCTTTTCCTTTGTGTGCCTCCTCCACTCTCTATATCCCCTCACATTTCCCCCTGAGAGTTACTCTCCTGCCTGAGTTTCTCTCTAGCTGATCTTTGGCTGATTTGTCCTTGAATAATTTTTAAGAGTATTATTTGCCTTAGGTAATATTTGTGGGTGGTACAGATTTTCAAGATTTATTTGTTTATGCATACAAGAACTGGGGTGCAGGCCAGAGGCGTGGGGTGTTGAGAGGATTCATCAGCGACAGAGGGGGGAGCAGAACAGGAGGATCTACTGAAGCACACCACTAAGGGGAGCAGCGGGCGAGGCAGGAGAAGTCTGCTGTGCCATGTGGGTCAGCTCCCTGGCCGGGAATCAAACTTGTGCTGCAGTGGCTGCGGACAGCTTCATAGTGCTGAGACTCAACCCATTGCGCCATCAGGGAGGCCCTGGTACAGTTTTTTAAAAGCACAAAAAATATCTAATGCCAAGTACCCCAGCCACTCCCCTGTCTTCTAACGCTCCTGGCCCCTCTCCAGGCAAGGGGCATTGATCCCAGCTCCTGAAAACCCAGAGCTGCTGTGACTGGTGGCAACATGTTAACGTAGCCACACAGCACCAGGGACACTCGGAGACATCCTCTCCCTCCCACCTCAACTGCCCAGCCTCACTTCCACAAAAACCACCATCATGGTCTTCGAGGCAACAATTTTTTCCTTTATTTCTCAGTTATTGAACTCTTTTTAAGCACTTTACGGTGGTGCCCAGCCCCCTGCCTTGCATGTGAGCTTTTGAGAGCGGTCGACTGCCCCAGCAGAGAGCATGGAGGTGGTGACTATCGGACCCTGTACTTGGGGTTTGCTTCCTGGCTTTGTTGCTTTATTAGCTGTGTGACCGTGAGCAAGTTACTTAACCACTCTGAGCCTCGGTTTCTTCAACTGTAAAATGGGCTGCTAATAGTTGCTCTTGCCTTGAAGGTACCCTGAGGATTAAATGCATGACTATTGGTGAAGTGCTTTGTAGCCAGCCCGCACATGGTGAAAGTGAGAGTGTCTGTCACTGTTTTAGAGTCTTTCAGCTGAAAATCTCTTCCAGGTCACTTATTTTCTATTAGGTCCAGAGAGGGAGTGCCATTTGCCCAAAGCTTCTCAGCAAGTCTGTGGCAAAGCCGGGAGTGGAACTGATGTTTCTGACTGCTGGGCGTGGGCCTTTTCCTCTCCCCCAAAGTGACCTAAGTGCCAACCTGGGCCCTATCAGCGCCTGAGACTTCCAGGGTCACCCTGTGTCTCCAGCATGCTCTGTGCCTGGGGATTGCCTCCTGGAGTTGCCCTGGGAGTGTCTGGGTGGGTGTGTCACTAATTGGGGCCTCTAATGGAAATTAGTTAGTTCCTCAGCAGATGTCTTGCAAAACATCTCTCATCTGCTCATTGGCCCTGGCTCAACTCTGGGACTGGACCAGAAGCCTGGGGGCCCCCTCAGTCCCTGGCCTCACTGCCTCCATCTGGCCCCAGGGAGCTGCCACTTCTGCCCAGCTTCTGTTGGATATACTGAGTCCTCAGAGAGGGACCCCAAACTAAGACGCTTGACTCTGAGGGTAATTGGGTGGGTGCCTCTCTCAAGGGGAAAAGGAACATGTGGAGCATCTTAGACCCCCAAGCCTGCAAGTTGAAAAGAACATAGGAAATGGGAGAACTCTTCCCTCCTCTTCTCCTGTCTTAACCTGAGAAGCGGATTCCAGGTGAGGCCTGTGGTGGGGTGCGACGGCTGCAGGTTGGCAGGAAAGGCAGCAGCCAAAGATGGGCATTCAGCTGCGGCCAGCCCAGCTCTCTCTGAGGAGCGCAGTGTTGATGGGCTACTGAAGCAGCTGGAACTGGGAAATAGCCACAGGCGATGTGCACATAACGGGTGAGGCTATGTTCTAATAAAACTTAATTGGAAAAGGCTTCGAGCTGCATGTTGGAGCTCAAGGTCTGCAGCTTGCTGCCCTCTGCCTCTCCCCCCAGTAAAATAGTGCCCCTGAGTTATCTCACCCGCGCGTGGGCGCTGGGGCAGTGACACACAACTTGGTCGAGGGCCAGGGCGGGGCCCAGAGCTGGTCCAGCTGCCCCTGGAGGTAGCCCAGTGGGCACTGAAATGGCGAAGATGAGGGACGTGGGG
The DNA here is from genome assembly GCA_004024925.1 of Scalopus aquaticus. NCBI lineage: Eukaryota > Metazoa > Chordata > Mammalia > Eulipotyphla > Talpidae > Scalopus > Scalopus aquaticus. The sequence goes on along the minus strand of PVIJ01000231.1, from coordinate 166,148 downwards.
CAGGGGCCCACAGCACGGCTCAGGGCTGCCCAGGCGCACGACTGTTTGGAGACTGTCCTGAAGACAGCGTGGCAGGATGAGAGGAAAGCAGGTTTAGGGCAGGAGCGTGATTGAACTTATATTCCAGCCTTTCCAGCCATTTGTTACTTCCAGGCAGAAATCGGCTCCTCCATTCTCCTCTGTGTCCTCGGCCTCCATGCCGCTGCTGGGCCATCCTCTCCTGGGACGCCCTCCCCTCCCCCTTCAGGGCTCCGTTGCTGCCTCCTCCAGGAAGCCCACCATCTCTCTCCACTCTAGTACAGCCAGTTATCCCTCCAGGCGGCCCCATGGTGCTTTGCTCTCCTTTCTCCAACAGTCTGGTCTCTGTTCCTTTTCTGTAGCCACACTGTGTGCCCCTCCCAGTCAGGACCTCTGTAATCCATCTGTCCCTGGCCCTTTCGGAAGGTGAAACTGGATCTGAAACCCCTCCTGTCCTCCCTTCTTCCCGTTCCTGTCCTTTCTTTCTGTAGTAACTACTGGAGTGACTCATGACCAGACCTCGTTCTAGGTGCTGGGACCCAAGAAAACGCAGCCTCTGCCCTCATGGCGCTTACAGTCTGGTGATGGTGGTGGGGTCAGGCATTACTTCACCCGAGACACAGCTAATCATCTGACCACTGCTGTGATGTGTGGGGTGCCAGGGAAGGCTGTACTTGGGGAAGGGGAGAACTCACCTGTGTCAATGGGGTGGGGACACTTAAATTGAGACCAGAGTGTTGAGTGGAGCTGGTCATGTGAAGGCAGGCAGGGGAGTGAGACGGGTGCCTTAATGCTGAGAGCTTGGCTTTGGGAGTTCATTATGAGAGTGGGGGGTTGAGTTCTTTATTCTCTGTGTAGCTGTGTCCCCCTCTCGGCCTTTCTCTTAATCCCCACCTGCAGACACACACACACACACACACACACACACACACACACACACACACACACTTACCCATGCACATGGATAGACTATTACCCATAATTGTATTTACATGCCAGGATGATGGACAGTTTTGCTTTCTAGTTTGCAGGGTCTTTTATATTTTCCAAATTTTCTACAATAGCTATGTCAAGGCAAAAATTGAGGGCTTCAGAGTCTGAAGACCACCCTTGGGCTGGTAGCTGCATGAGTGATTTAATCACTCAGTACTTTTCTGCTTCTCACTTTGTAAAGTGGGGTGATGATAATTGACAAGTGGTGCCCACACATTCTGACGCTTCACTTCCATTAACCCACTGGAGCCTCCCAGGTACACTGGGAGGTAGGTAGTCTCGCTATCCTTGTTTGGTAGATGAGGAAACCAGCACAGAGAGGCTTAGTACAATGCCCAAGGTGGCACAGCTAGTCAGGATCTGAGGTAGGATTTAAGTCCAGCTGTCTGACTTTGGGGTCTGAGCCTCACCACTTGGCTATACTGCATACCTCACAGACTGAGGATGCGAATTGACCAGAGGGGCACCAGTCAGCCCTTTGCATAGTGTGTGGCACACAATCAGTGCTCTGTAAACATTGCTGTTTACCACTAGCAGCTATGCAAAGGCCCTGTGGTGGGGAAGAGACTTGGTGTTTTAAAAGTCTAGGGAGGGCCTCCCTGGTGACGCAGGGGTTAAGTCTCAGCACTATGAAGCTGTCACCAGCCACTGCAGCATGGGCTCAATCCCAGGCCAGGGAGCTTCCCACATGGCACAGCAGACCTCTCCTGCCTCGCCCGCTGCTCCCCTCAGCAGTGTACATCAGTCAATCTGCGTGTTCTGCTCCCCATTCTGTCTCTGGTGAATCCTCTCACCCCACACCGCTGGCCTATACCCCAGTTCTTTGTATCATAAATAAAAATAAATCTTTTTAAAAAAGAAAAGAAAGTCCAGGGAAAGGAGCAGAAGTGGGTCACATTGGATCGTTAAAGAATCAAGTCCAAGAAGCTTGGACTTGAGCTTCAGGACAGGTGACCTGTTAGGCTTTAGTAGGAAGGTGACTAGTGCAGATGTGGCATTTGCAAAGCCCCTCTGGCTGCAGCTGGGCAGAGTGAGGCCCAGAGGCCCAGGGGTGGCTCCCTTTGCTTATAGTGCCTCTCTCCAAATGTGGGGCGCCCGTTCCAACGCTGACTCCTTGGACCACGGCACTGATGCTTTCCTGGTGTTGGGGCTGCTGCGTGGGCCAGGGCGCAAGACACGCAGAAGTCAGGAGTGTGTCACCAGGCCGGTCTGGTGATGCTGAGAGGCTGGGAAGTGGCGGTCTGAAGGCAGGAACAAATTACTCTCCTGGAGACGAGGCCGAGCCAATTCCTGCCGTGTTGCATTATTAAATTTGTAATCTTCATTCTAATACTCTCCAGCAGTGAATAAGAACCAAATTTAAAATGCCGGCTTTACATTTCTGGAATGAAGCTCTTTGTTAAGAACTCTTGAAACCCATAATTTCTCTCCAGAGATGAATGTCTACATCTTAAAAAAAATTAAAATAAAAAAATAATGGGAAACCACTCTTAGTTAACGGGGGTGGAAGGGCTGTCTTTGACCTCACCCTTGGCCACGAGTTGGAGCGGCACCTGCGTGTGTCTCCAGCCCCAGAAAGGGCTCCAGGGAGGGCAGACACTGGGCTGCTCGGAAAACTGAAACCCCTAAACCTGGGTGTTACTGGGGGAGAAAGGTGAGAGGCGCCTCGGGCCCACTTCAGCTCCATGGCTGGCAAACCTGTGCATTTGTTAAAGGGTTTGGGAAATGTTGGGCCACAGCCCCCCCAGAGAATGGGCCGAGGCAGGGGCCTTTTCTCATCTGTTTGGTGCATGGTGGATCCAATTGCCGCTTCGCCTGGGGTCACAGCGTTCCTCAGTGCTCCTCAGGGGTGAGGAATCTGTGAAGGGGACCCCTCTTTCTCAGCCAGGTTCTGAGTCAGTGGACCTTGGACTCCCGCGACCCAGTCCCCCCAAGTCAGCTGAGGGTCTGAGCAGGCCCCTGCCCCAGGTCTCCCTAGGTGGGCTCTCTCTGTCACAGTGGCTTCGACGTTGCTGTTTGTGGGCGTGAGCACAGAACACGGGGTGGGCCCCTTGACGTGGAGGGATGGGCACGCGGGGAGGGGCGCCTGCCCCTGAGGCTGATCCGTATTCAGCTGTGGAACTCTGAGGATTCTAAATTTGAGCCTGTCCTGGTCCTCAAGGTCATTACGAAGGCGTATTTGTCAGAGTGGAAGGAGAGAACATATTTTATTTAATAGCCTGATTTATAACTTTTATATATTTAGCATAAGTATGAGGGCCTCTGTAATCCTCTTGCCCCAGGCCCCACAAGATGGTGGGGGTGGGGCTGGGCTTCGTATCACCCTTTGAACAGAGAGTGAGAGCACATCCGGGGCCCTAGTGGGCACCCCACCCTCTCTTTGCGGCTCAGAGAAACCCTAATCGCCCCCTGCCCCTTTCTGTGGGTGGGTTAGAAACTCCTCCTGGAGGAGGGTGAAGTAGCAAAAGTCTCCCCCTTCTGCCTCACTGACAGAGTGGATGGTCTTGGGGGGCCGTGTTGCTGCCTCGGCCCACCCTCAATGGGCACCTCAATTGGGCAACCTGCCCAGCAAGTCACAGGCCTGAACCCGAGAGGAGCCACGGGCAGCACTAGGAGAGACAGCGCTGGCCCTCTGGGAGCCCGAGGAGCATGCGGGGTCATCTTCCAGCTGATAGGCAGCCTCAGTGGGACAGCGGCTTGTTCTGTAGTTCAGGTGGGCCTGGCACTCTGAGCACTTTACCTGGATCCTGTCGAAACATCAGCAAAGGAAGTGGGGCCAGTAGTCATACTCACTGTAGAGATGAGGGAGCTGAGGCCCAGAGAAGCTAGGCTGGTCTCCAACCCAGCGCCCTTCAGTGGCAAGGCCTGGCCTGTTGGCGGCCACCCTGCAGGCCTTTCTCATTGTTGAAAAGCATTCCTTGTGCAGGGAACTGTCCGATGTGCTGGGCTCTGAAGGCCTGAGTAGGGCGGGGTTGCCCTCAGCCAAGGATGAAAGACAAGCAGAGCAGATGACTGGGTGACCCCACTGAGCAGAGGGTACTGAGTCCAGTCGTGACGGGTGGGAAGCTGTTTACCTGTCTGGACAAGGGGGAGGGGGCCCCAGGTCACTCGGGGATCCTGTGTGGTGAGGAGAAACCTTGCTGTGGTCATTTATGTCTCGTAAGGGAGGTGCATGAGGAAATGCGTGCCGGGAAGAGGTGAGGCAGGAAAGGGGGGTGAGTTGGGGAGGCCTTAGTGTCTGTCCAGGACCCCCAGGACCCAGCCGTTCTCGAAACCAAGTCCCCTTGTCCCTCTTGAGACCTCCTGACCACCCCATCCCTGTCAAAATCAGATCGAGAAGGGCAGGAAGGTCATCGGGTGCGTTTTTAGTCAGGGCTCCTCCAGCATCGGAGTTGAGAGCCGCCATTTATTTTAAAAAAATCTTAAAAACAATATGGTGCTCTCACAAGTCACGAACTCTGGCTCATAGCGCGGGCGGCCCTGCTGAGCACAAGCTGTGTTGCCAAAGCCACAGCTGGACGTTCCATTTGGCCCCTAGTATGGGCCACAGGGTGAGCCCCTGGGAAGTGCCAGGGGCTCCCCCAAGGGCACACAGCAGCAGGTAGCACAGCCAGTAGCCTAACTGTCACCCCCGTCTGCTCTGCACACCCGTGGTGGGGGTTTTGGGAGCCCCCAGCAGAGAAAGCGCATGAAAAGGAAGGGACACCAGTTCCGTCATCCAGAGTAGAATGTTTAACCCGTTGGGGTGATTGCGCACTATTTTGTGTGTGTGAGTGTGCGCGTGTGCATGTGTTTCAACCACGACAGCCACACTGTTTTGTGAACTGAAGTCACTGTTTAAAAATCACCTTAAAAGGCCCTTCCCAGGCTGGTCTCCCAGGCCGCCGCTCTCTAAGGTCAGGTCTGGACACGGCGGAGACTCATCTGGGGCTGCGGCCGGCCGAGGCAGCTCGCCGGGACGCCACGATTCCTTTTCATCCTTGCTCTCTGCTCCTGTGGCTGCAGAAATATAAGTAAATAGATTTAAAAACGGACAAACCTACCCAGGATTTCATTCCATGCCTGGCCCCGCATTTAAATGCAAGAAGCCGAAGGCCTTGAACTATAAATAGCCCGGGCTGCTTCTGAACAGCGGCACCGAGAATTTGTACGTTCGGTTTCCTCCCAACCTGGTGACCTGGATTACTTCCTTCCTGCAGCCGCTGCTCTCTTCGCCGCCGCCTCTGCCCAGCCTTCTCGGGCACAGCAAGTCCCTCTCTCTGCTGCTGAGCACTGGCCACGCACCTGGCCCTGGCCTGGGCACGTAGGCTTTCGTGAGCCACTAGCCTGGCACCGCGTGGGGTATGGTGGACAGGGGAGACCTAGACACAGATGTCCACAAGTGAAAGTCTTGTTGTGTGGAAGCCCGAAAGGGGGGCCCCCCACTTTTGGAGTCAGGATATACTTCCTGGAGGAGGGGGTGCTGGAGTTATAAAAGAGTAAGAGAGAGTAAGAGAAAGAGTACCTGGGTGGGCGGTGGCCCGGGAGAAGGAATCCGTGGACCAAGGGTGCGGTGCAGGGCATACACAAGCTTTTGCTATCACTCAGCCGCTTCTGTGCTTCCGGAGGGCGTGTCCTGGCTTCATCTGAGACTCCCAGGGCTTTGAGGCAGAGGGCCTCAGAGGGCGCTGTGCAGAGGGCCTCAGAGGGCGCTGTACAGAGGGCGCACAGAGGCCATACAGAGGGCGCTCAGCACGTCAGGGGTCCAGTGATTCTCAGCATCTCCTGCTGGCTCATGAGCTCCAACCCAGACGACTCAATTAGAAACCTCAGGTGGAACCTGCACATCTATTTCTCCCCAAGCTCCCCAGGTGACTCCGGGGTTCAGCCACGTTTTCGAGGCACGTGATCCCGTCTCTCATCGGGGACCAGCTGAGTCCCCAGCCTTGCAGCAGAGGGAGCGTCTCGGGTCGGTCCCGTCCATCGACAGCTTGGCTGCACAAAGTCCTCCCCTTGCGCCGAGTCACCTTCGTCTTTAATCCTCACACAGTGATGAGACGGAAAATCAGCTGCTTACAGCCCCCTGCTGTCTCAACATGCTTATCCGAGAGGCAGGACCTACCTAGATTTTAGTTCCAACTTGCATTTAAACCACCCCCTTCTTGTGTCCTGTCCTGTTAGCTGTGCCCCAAATGACTCCCACTCTCGATGTCCTCACGAAGGTAACACTAGTTCTTCCGTCTCAGGACACCGGAAGGGCTGAGTTCCGTGTGCCGTAGGGGCTGAGTACAGGAGTAAGTCACTAACTTATCATATCATCATCATCATTGTTACTGTGTAAACCATCTACGTGGGAAATACAGCACTCAAGAGGTTTTTGTCGCGTGCTTAAGGTATGCAGCCCTTCTGCAGGGAACGGGGCACCTTGTGAAAAGTTCTCATTGTCGGTGTTGTCAGTGTTATCTGAGTCTTACAGAGCCACTGGGGTTGGTAGTAAATCACCTTTTTCTAGAAGGTGATGAAGTTCAGAGGGTTCAGGTGGCAAGGGAACATAATCTGCGTCTTCCACTAATGTTCTTTTCTCCCACCTCCAGTGGACTTTTGCAATATTCTGAATATGAAGGAGAAAAGGAAGAAGGGGAGGGGGAGGCAAGGGTGAGACCTTCACGCTCAAGGATAAAGGGCTCCCCCAGCCAGTGCCCCCATGCTTTCCTCTGTGCGGGGCAGTTGAGTGGGAGCTGCAGGCTCCTTTCTGCCCTCCCTCCATGCTGCTCCACCAGGGAGATCTGGTTAGGGTGCCTTTGGGCGTCTTGTGGGCATCTCAGGGAGCCCCGTGCGAATGCGCCGCGCAGCAGCCCTTCCAGTGTGGGGTCGCAGCCTCGGCCTGGCCCAGTCTTCAGTGGGCAGCTTGACAGGTGAGGCCGCTCTGTCCGTGGTCCTCAGCCCTCGCTCCATCCGGAGTCACTGCCCGGTGCCCACAGGAGTGGCTTCCCTGACTGCAGGCCCCACCGGATTTGTGGGTCCACGGTGGCTGCAGGATGCTCCCTGCTCTCCGCCTCCTCCCCTTCCCAGGCAAGTGAGCGGGCGTTTCTGCTGCTGCGGTCTCTCTGCCGTGGGAACTGCCGCTCAGCCTGCGCTCTCTCCACTGCATGGGAGGCCCCGGGCCTGTGGTAAAGAAGCCGCAGATGTCAACAGGGAAATGAGAACTGTAGCTAGAAAGGGTCCCTGTCGTCAGGCATATGGGTGGCTCTTGCACTGGTGGCTTTATCCTGTGCAGTGTCTGCTTAAGCTTCCCCCGACAAACCCCTCTGAGCTTGCCCACTTGGCTGACTAGTCCCGTCTCCCTTCATCCGTTCCACTGATCAGGCCAACCTAATTGCTAGTGGCCTCTAACAATGGGAAAACCCTGGGTTGCATCAAGAAACCAGGCTCTAGACCTGCGCTGTCCAACACCTTTCCTGCCCTGGTGGACATGTCCTGTGCTGGCCACTCGCACATGTGACTCTTCAGCACTGAGGTGTGGCCAGTGCAACGGAGGAGCACATCCCTTTGTTATAGGACATTTGTTTTCATTGACATAGAATTGATATATGACAGGGGTCCAGGGTCAGGTATCCGTGTACGTTGCAAAATAGTCACCGCACTAAGTGCAGTTGATCTTCGTCACCTTACACAGATGCAAAAAATTTCAAGTAATTACATGGTCACATGTGTTCAGGGCTACTGTGTTGGGCCACAGGGCGCAGGACCCAGCACTGCAGAGCCGTAAGACCTTCAGCAGCATTTCCTCACTGTGGAGGTGGAGGGGTGTGAAGGAGGCTGTCTGGAGAGACAGGACTGGGGTCTGCTCCATCTGGGGTAGATTGCAGCTATGCTGAACACTGGCTGTGTGACCTCAGGCAAGTCACTTAACCTCTCTGGGCTTCAGTTTCTTCATTTGTAAATGAGATACTGTGAATCTACAGTGTCTGTCCAGGAGGTTCTGACAAATTGTAGAAGTAGTTGTAGCAGATCTGAGGAGTCCGTGTTCCCCTCATGTCTCTTTGGACCATTCCTTTTGCTACAGATGTTTATAAAATGCTTGCTTTCAGGACTAGAGTTCATAACCTTGAACTTGAAATTATATGTAAATTGTCTTTGTGTAGCTGGGTTTTTGTTTTGTTTTTGAGAATACCTGAATTTTCTCCTTATGGAAAAAAATGGCTTTCAAAGGATTTTTAAAGGAGAACAAAAGTCAAACTCTGGGAGGGAAAGAAACCAGCCTTCACGGTGCCCGTGCCATGGGCTGGTGTGGTCAGGCAGGCAGCAGCCCCAGACGGCCAGCATGCCTGGGCCAGCCCTGCCACCTCCACACGGCATCAACCTGGTCGAGCTTCAGCTCCCTCTCTGTAAAATGGGGGTCACCTAGCACCTATTTTATGGGATGTTGTGGGGATCAAAGAAGTGAATCCATGCTGATTCGGTGCATGCACTTGGCAGCGGGCAGCGCTCAGTGAGTGCTGGCTGATGGCGTCATCATCATCTTCACCATCGTCACCATCTGTCCTCATCACCAGAGTTCCCGCCACTGTAAGCTGCGCTCCACGCGGGGTGTGTGGCTCCCCCCGTCTGTCCTTCCTCCTCTGCTGCCTCTTGTCATACTGGTCTCCTTGCCCATCCTGCTCCAGCCGTCTGGCCTTATTTGCTGAGCACACCTAAGTCTGACTGCGGGCTTGTGTGTTTTGCTGGGGTGTGTTGAATTGCACTAGAGAGACTAGGCTTTAACTAAGAGGAAGTTGGCCACATGGTCCGGAACCTCACCTCATAGCCGCAGAGGACGGAGGTCTCTGTGCAATTTCCAGAACCCCTTTGGGGGATGCTGCCTTCAGGACCTGGGGTCCCCGGCTGCCCTTAGACCACCTTGGGGTTTCCCACCCTGCCAAGCGTCCCATTCCACTCGGGATTGCTGTCATCTGCTTTCATGGCCACCGGGGTTCCCAGGCTGAGGCGGCACTATGGGAGCTCAGGGAAGAAATAATCTCTGGGCGTCTCTGGGGTGGGGGGAGCGCCCACCCCACACATCCTATGCTTTTCTTGCTTCAGGTCTCTGCCCATGGATCACAGTGAGTCTCCCGGATATTCTGCTTAAAATGTTTCAAATGACGCCCCACCCTCCACTCACCATCTTCTAGCATCCTCTGTCTCATACTTGTGTGGTTCAGAGCATGCTTACTTTTCCTGGGCTGGTGCTGCGGGAAGGCAGTTGGTGGCTCTTACTTTGTTCTGCCCAGTGCTGAAAACAGAAGTCAGCTGGTGGAAGGTGCTCAGAGGAGCACCAGGTGAATGAATGAAGGAAGGATTGTCATTTAGTCTGAGATCGGCTCCTGTGGCACCCTCAAACGCCAGGACATGTGTCCTACGTAATGTTACCTACCAAGCAACAAGTGTTCCCTGACCCCACCTCTCTGCCAGGCTGGGGCCGAGGTCTTCGGCTGGAAAGCGAGGGAATCACAGCCTGGGGGCGACCGCACTGTGACTGTAACTGCAGATGGCTCCGCCCTCCTGCTGGCTTCTGTCTCCCATCTAGACTGGAAGGGCTGGGTGGACAAGCAGTCAGTCTGCGCTGCCTGGGCTGTGTGCTCAGCTCTGGCACCAGGCCTGGCACGGTTTGTGGTCTGGTGCACTAATGGCAGACACAGGACATCAGCGACAGGGACCAGCAGTGGGCCTGTGCTTGTCCCAGGGAGGGCAGAGCTGGGGAGGAGCTCACACGACAGTCTTGTCCCTGGACAGCCTGCCTGGACCCTCACCTGGGCAGTAATGGGGGCTCGAGAGCCCTGGAGGGGTGGCTCCCTCTCCCTGCGGGTCGCCCGCCGCAGCCCTTCTGTATTTCAGCTTCTGCCTGAGTCTCTGTCCTTGGAGCTAAAAATAGCCAAGGATTGGCGCGCAAGGACATGCTGTCCTCTGCCGTGGAGCGGGGATTCTGCTGCCTCCTCTCACGGGGGGCTGCGGGTGGTGGGGCTGAGATGCTAGCGGCATGAAGGATGATCCCTTTCTGCCCCCTTGAGGACACGCACAGGCTTCTATCTCCCAGCCTGGGGGCGACGCTGAATGAACTATGGAGTGTCACAGATGGAATGTCGCAGTCTCTGAAGTAGGTCCACACCTGGCAGGGACCCCATCGTCCTCCAGGCCTCGGACCTTGGCAGACACCACCCCTCAATCACAGCACCTGTTCCCCAAGACCACAGCAGGCAGCACAAATCAATCCTGACACCCTTTCTTGCCAAGTTCAGACACCATCTAAGAATCCTTAACATTTTATTTTAGGCAACAGCTTCCAGAGTTGGCCCAAAAAGGAGAGAACACCCATTTATCATTATAATCTAGTCCAGTTTCCTCGTGGTGGGGAAACTGAAGTCCAGAGAGGGACAGAAATTTGTCAGCTGTCACACAGGAAGTCCGTAATGGAGTGGGCACTGGCCCCAGAAGTCCTAACTGGGGGGGGGGGGACTTTTTATTCCCCGTGTTCCCCCACTGCATCCTCTTTTCCAATGAGAACTAAAGTTTATCCAAAAGAAAGATTTTTAGCCCTTGTTCTGCAACATCAGAAACATACGCGATACATTGTGTGTGTGTGCTGGCAGGCACTTTTCTTTTTTTTAATTTATTTTTTATTTATATCCTTTACATTATTTTGTATTCCCCGTAGGTTTCTCACCACCAGTTCACCCGTGAACCATCACCATAGTCCCTTGTATTCTTTTCCTCCCCCTCCCCTGTAGAATGTCTCTTATTTATGGTTGCCTGCTAGTTTTCGGTTTTGTGTTTTGTTTTGTGTATTGTTTTCTCCTCCTGATCTCTTATTTGGCTCCCCTATATTCCTCTTATAAGTAAAACCATTCGATGTTTTTCTCTTTCTCTCTGGCTTATTTCGCTGAGCATAATCCCTTCTAGCTCCATCCATGTTGCTGCGAATTGCATGTGTTTATCATTTTTAATTTCTGAATGGTATTCCACTGTGTACATGTACCATGTCTTCTTGATCCAGTCATCAATTTTTGGGCATTTGGGTTGTTTCCATATTTTAGCTATTGTAAATAGTGCTGCAATAAACATAGGTGTGCATGTGTCCTTTTGGATTAATTTTTTTTTGTGTCCTTTGGGTAGATTCCCAGAAGTGGTATTGCTGGGTCGTATGGAAGCTCCTTTTTTAGCACACTCTTCTAAGGAAAGAAGGGCACAGCTCCATGCGCTTCTCAAGAGGCTCCGTGCACAGTGGTGAAAGGTGAAGAAATTAGAAGGGAGTGAGCAGATTGTGTGAGTCTTGCTGCCCCAAGTGTGAGCTTCAGACCAACAGCATGGACCTCAGCTGGAGTGGTTAGAAATGAATTAGAATCTGCATTTGGACAAGATCCCTGGGTGATTCGTTTGCACATTAAAGATTGGGAATGGGGCAAACATTGGTCTCCTGCAAGTGGACGGAAACCTGCTGAGAACCAGGCCTCTTTGCAGGTCTGTCAGACCTGGTTCCTGCCCTCCTTTAAGGGAAGCAAGAAACTGAGGCTCCTTAGCCAACATGGGATCCGGCTTCACTGCAACTCTGCTCAGGCCAGCTCAAGTGAGGTGTTATTTAAACTGTTTGAAGATAAAAGTTGGAACTCCTATTCAAGAAGTATGAGACCCCAGCATGCATTAAGCAGGCGTGTGGAGTTTCTTGCCAGGAAAACCAGGTTAGCTGCTCTCCTGCAGAGAGTGAGGAGAGGGTCTATGTCTCTGAAGCAGTTGTGGGGCGGTGGGGGGAGAGCAGTGGGAATGTGCTGCTCAGACCAGCTTCACCGCTGGCTTCCGGCACCTAGAATAGCTCAGCTCAGGTGGGCTTGCAAGAGGGAGTGCTGGTGCCAGGTGGTTGCCACTGTCCAGACTGGCCTCAGTCTGATCCCAGCTGGTTGCTCTGGATTTGGTAGGCCCTGAAGAAAGCTGACCATGTGTGCTTGAGGAAGTTGGCAGAGGGGAGCCTGAGGTGCTGACAGAAGGCTTCCTTGATGAGACTGGGAGTAAGGAGTTCCATCCTCAGTTTCCGTGTGCCACTGCATGTGCCTTTGTGGAGATACAGGTGCACGCGTGTACTTCAAAGATGGCATGCTGCTGGGCCTCCCTGGTGGCTCAAGGGGTTAAGTCTCAGCACTATGAAGCTGTCCACAGCCACTGAGGCACGAGTTCGATCCCCGGCCAGGGAGCTTCCCACGTGGCGCAGCAGACCTCTCCTGCCTCGCCTGCTGCTCCCTTCAGTAGTGTATTTCAGTCAATCTGCCTGTTCTGCTCCCCACTCTGTCTCTGGTGAATCCTTTCACCCTCACCCCCCCACACCTCTGGCCTATACCCAGCTTGTATGCATAAATAAATAAATCTTTAAAAAAAAAAAAAGATGGCATGCTGCAGTCCAGACTGCTCTAGCCGGGGACTCATCTGGCCTTTGCAGCAAGACTTGCTTGCTGGCCTGTGGCTCAGCTGGTGACCTGCTGCTCTTGGCAGATGCCAGTGCTGAACAGAAGCCTACCCCCCCACACCCAGCTGGCTCCTTAGCCCTCTGGAGTGTTAAGGAATCCCAGTATAGTATGGGGTTAAGAGCCAGGCCTGCGAGATGAGATGGAGACAGATATCTACCCACCTAGAGAGACATGCTTCATTGAGATCTAAAGACTTACCGTACAATCCACCTATTGAAGTGTACAGTTTGGGGAGTTTATTATATTCACTCCTGTGGTCATCATCACAGTTTTTGTAGAACATCTTCTTCACCCCCAAAAGAAACCCTGTACCCCAAAGCAGTTACTCTCCAGTCCCCCCTACTCCCAGCCCCTGGAAACCTCTAATATGCTTTCTATCTTGAGGAATTTGCTGTTCTGGACATTCCCCATAAAAAGAGTCATGGAGTGTGTGGTCTTTGGTGACTGGCCTCTTTCATTTTGCATGTTTTCAAAGTCCATATGTGTTGTGGCATTGGTGGTGCTTAGTTCCCTTTGATGACTGAATAACAACTTAATAGAGTCATATCAGTATTAACATTAATTATATGCCAGTACAGTAATATCTAGCATATTAAGAATTATACCAGTATAATTAGTGTTAGGTAACAATTACTAATTATATATCATCTATAATGTTATATAATACATATTATAACAACCAATCTACGGATGTGCTACATTTTATTTATCTCTTCATCAACTGGTGAACATTTGGGTTTTCCCACTTTTTGACTACTTTGATAATGCTGCTGTGAACATCTGTGTTCAGCTCTTTGAGTGGACAGGATGGATTAGTTCAGCCTCCTGCCCCTGCACCCCCTGCTTGCTGGGGGACCTGGGACAAGCTGCTTCGGTTCACAGAACTTCTGTTTCCTGAGAATTCCTGGGAGTTGGGGACTCTGCGGCCTGTCTCAGAGTATTGTTGATTGCAGCGGCTGTAATTCACTGAGTGCCTTTATCATACGATGACAGGCACTGTACCTGTCGTGCCAGTGAGTTCAGGTCCTCAAGGGGCCGAGCGGATTTATTTCACACTACTCTGAACCTGAACTACAGGGAGCAAACATGCTGCCTTCCCGAACAAATTTTATACAGCTTGATGTGAGAGCAAATCTTTCAGTGGCTTGATGAGTCCTAACGTGTGTCCGTGCCAGAGACCAACCCTGCACCTTTGATCTGTTGGCATTACTAGGGGGCATGCTTCTTTCCTCTTCTTTGCTGGAGAAGTTTGAAATATTCATGGAGACCAGTCCATGGGTGGGGCGCATCCTCCTGCCTCCCCTCTGCCACGACCACAGCCTGTCCCACAGAGGGTGGGCTCCTTCATCCTGGTTCGTAGACAAATTCTTGGGATAGAGCCACAGCTAGTTCACAAGGGATGTTCGAGATGATCAAGAACAACGTCTTTGTTCTGTAAGCCGCTCAGATTTGGGAGTCACTTGTTACTGTAGCATAACCTAGTCTGAGCTGACCAATACATTTAATCCATATGGCATCATGTGAGGTGGGAACTGAGCTTGCTTCGGTTTGTGCAGAAAGTGGCCGAAGGGTGTTTCAAGTCCCAAACCCATTTATTCTGACTCCAGAGTCTGTGCTCTTCAGAAGACGGAAGTCCGTGGGCTGTGTTTGGTAATGATGAGTAATCCAGTGTGGATGGAACACCTGGTATGCGCATGATGTCACACTTGTAGTACAGGTTTGGGGCAGATTCTGGAAGCCTTGAGTGCTCTGTGGATTGTGAAGCACCCAAGTGCCAGATGAGACCATAGACTTGCCACAACCCAGCTTGTCCAGGGCTTGCTCAGCTTGTCCCCAGTGCTGGTGGGAATGGCTTCCTGGGGAAGAACAGCCCCTTTTGGGGACTATAAATGACAGCTGAGCTGCCCCCAGTCTAAAAAGTCTTCCCGTGCTGCCTGGAATAGAGTGATTGAGTAGCTTTCCCCTGGCCATCCCCATTAAGTATAGGACCCCTGCCCATCATCCCCCTCCCCCGCCCCCTGCATTCACTCTGCATTCAGAACTCTTTATCCTCAATTTACATTTTGGTTCCACTTTCTTGCCTTCTCCCTTCATATTTTCCACTTGTTAACACCATCTTCACTTGTAAATTCCCAGAAGGTAACTCTTACGTCTATAATAAAATCTCATTAGGATTTTATTTGCAATCAGGTATAATTCAGCACTGAAATAATTCTACGCACAACCTAGACCCTGCCTTTACTTCCAGTGCTGTATTAATTATTCTTCTCAGTTCCCATAATACTGTGTAGCTCTGCTCTTGAACTATGCTGTGCTGTAATTATAACACCGTGTGTTAAAATTGCCCCCTTCCATGTCTGTCTCCTGCTAAACTGAGAGTTTCAGGTCTGGGTTTAATTCATCTGTGTAGGAGTCTCCAGCACAGTCCCGGGCACTGAATAGGCCCTTAATAAGAGTTTGTTGAAAGAATGATAATGACTTACTTATTTCATCTCCCCCTCCCCTGCACTTACTCTAGGCTTCTTAAGGACAGGTACTATATCTTATTCAAATCCTGAAGCCAAGAAAAGCATGGTCAAGGAAATGAGCTCAATAAATCTATATTTATTGAGAGTAATATCTCCTTCCAGGGCAGAGTCCTTTAGAATCACAAAGCACATTCATATACATTACCCAATTGATCTTCAGATTCTCTGGGTCTGGTGTCTCAGATCCTTATTATGTGTGTTTACCTCCCTTGCTCCCACTCATTTAATTTCTTCATCTTCATGAGTGCTTCCTTGTTCCCCTTCAAATCCTCTTGGAAAAGGGGCTGAGGAAATCTGGACATCACCCCCCTTTTGCCCCAGCACACACCATCGTGTAAAAGAGCCTAAAAGGGCAATTGCACGCTGATCTGTACTGAAACAAGATCATGTCCACACTTAACAGCTTTGCCATCTTGGGCAGGTTCATTCATCTCCCTGTGTCAGATATCTGAAAATGGAGATAAGAGTGGTTGTCAAGATTAAACAAAATAATGCATGTTGAGCACCTATCATATAGCCTCTGGTAGAGCTCAGTAAGAGAGAGTTCCTGGCTCGATTGAGATAAACACAGGGAAAGTGGAATTTCTGGCATCAGCAAAACAGAGGGAGGGAATTGTGGTTTAAAAACACTGATGGTGTTGCCTTGTTTGAGACTTCCCCTTCCTCAGTGCCTGGTCAGGACCATGGACAGCTCACGTCTCTGCTAGCTGTGATTAAGTCCACCAACTAGACTTAATAGTGAACTATGCAGGGTCAACTGGAACAGTTAGGCCACCTGGCATCAACTTGCACCAGCTCTCACCAAAGCAAGCCCTCCTTAGTTGAGCTGTTCTCAGCACCAAAAGCCACTGGAAAAGCTGATCTCCAGCAGCATATCCTTTGTTACTCCTGCTGAGTTCAGCCAAATCTCTGGCTAGTTCTTTTGGGTCTGGTAGACTCTGAAGGAAGCTGATTGTAAGTATATTGAGAGGTGGTTTCCTCTGTTGGGGCTGGGAGAAAGGAATTCCAGCCCTTGTCCCACTGTGCCCACTACATGTTTTCATCCATGTGCCTTTGTGGGGATACAAGTGCACATGTGTGCTTCAAAGGTGGTGTGCCTGCGGTCCAGACTCTGCCCAGTCCAGGCTTTGTCTGGCCTTTGCAACAAGCTTCACATGCTTGCTGCTTGCTCAGCTGCAATCTGTGTGTCAGCTTAGTCCTTGATTTTCAGATGAGTTTTAAGACCCGGGCAAGGGAGGCCTGTGAAACTAAAGTTACTGGAAATTGCTAGGTCAGGGAGAGGTTGACCAGGGAGACAGGAGGTAGCAGTCTCTGGCATATTTATCTCAGAGAGATAAACAAGAAGTAAAGTTGCTGTGCAAAGGGAAAACCGGAGCTTCAGGGCCCTTGGCGCGTCTCTCATTCTGGATTAGAATAACCCACTGACCATTGCCCCAGAGCTCCCATGGGTAGGACTTCACAGGCTTTGTTTTGGGATGGTCCTGGAGTGGGCCACACACAGGTTGGATTACACTCTGGACGGTAACATGCTTAGGAATTTTAGGGCCTGGGGGCCTGATGCAAGCCCTGTAACCTCTCTCTGCTTTCGATTCCTCATCTTGAAAACAAAGCTCCAAAAAGGCCCACCTTCAATGAAATGGGAACTTGGAGAATGGTGTACTTTCTCTTCCTCTCCCTCCCATATTCTTAGGGTCTCTAACGGCTAAGTGTATAAGATCTGTTTTCACATAGATCTCTAAAACCTAGCTCTGTCTTGTCTGTCTTAACCTTAGACAAGTTGCTGAACTGCTTTGACCCTGTTTTGTTTTTGGAAAGTTAGGACAAAATACTTGAATCTCTGAGTTATGCTTAAATTATATATGTAAAATATGTATGTATCAGTGCCTGGTATAGAATAAGTGCCATTGGTAGTGTGTGTACTCAAATAATTTATCATTTTATTATTCTATTCCTTTTGTGGATTTGCTGTTTGGAACAAGGTACATTGAATATGTTTGTATTCTGGTATAAACAACTGAGTGAGATGTACTTGTTTCTTGGCTGGGGCATTTGCGTTTTTCCGAGAGACATCTCTTAAAAAATAAAACTAATTGAATTAAGCATGCTGTTAAAGGGAATGTGCAGTTGCTGTCCTAGGTTCTGAAGAAAAGTGCACGGGTAATGAGTTTACACTGTAGACACAGGCACCAGCTATGTTGACCAAGGACAGTGTTTCAAGGTGCACTGGAATAGATACTACAGTAGAGGTGAAGATAAAAGTGTTCCTAGGGCTCATGTAGTCTGCTCAGAAAAGGGATGACATTTGAATTCTGTGGTAGAGCACAGTGAGTTTGGTTTAGTAGTTCATTAAAAGCATGGTTGTTTCAGTCAGAAATTCTAGCTCTTTCATTAGTAGTTGTGTCCTTAGGAAAGAAAGTTAACTTTCTTGATCCTTGTTTTTTTCTCTCTCTAAAAAGGGGTATAAAGGCTTATTGTGAGAATTACCTGAAGCAACTCGTGTGTAAAACACTTGGTGTAACATCTGGCACGATGGTAGCAATATGCTTTTAATAGACACCTTATTGAGTGCTTACTGTGTGCCATGCCCACCTTAATGTTCTGAGGATTAGATGTTGTATTGTTACCTTACCTTATTAAATTTAATCCTTTTTTATGTAAAGCTAAAGTGTGGAGGATGGTTGGAATTTATGTGGGGAACGTGAAGAAGGGAGGGAAGGAAAGGAAAGAAAACCAGTCTGAGGAAGTTACTGAGGTTGTGCATGAACAATAAGAGCTGGATTGGGGTCTGGAAACCATGAGGGAGACCAGGGGCAGATGGGGAAGTAATCAAGTAACAGAGAGTCTGAAGTGTGTGGGTGCGAAGGTTGAATCTAATTTGGCAGGCAACCAGGAGCCATTCTAAAGTTTTAAATGGGATCATGACATGACTGAAGCTGTGATTTGTTTATGAATTTGTTTGTGTCTTACCTTGGTTTACCCTATAGAATTACCACATTTAGCAACAAAAAACTCACAAG
This sequence comes from Scalopus aquaticus, assembly GCA_004024925.1. NCBI lineage: Eukaryota > Metazoa > Chordata > Mammalia > Eulipotyphla > Talpidae > Scalopus > Scalopus aquaticus. The sequence continues at coordinate 148,124 of PVIJ01000231.1, read as the reverse complement.
ACATGGAAGCATACAAAAGAGACATAAATCACCCCAGTGCCCTGGTTGGATTCTAAATTGGTGCAGGTACTTGGGAAAATCACTTGCCAGTGTCTGCTGAAGCTAAACAAATGCCTGCTCTATGACCCAGCAGTTCCACTCCTAGATGTATTTCTGAGAAACATGGGTTCAGACATTCACCAGAATTCATGCACTAAGGTAATCATAGCAGCATTACTTCTAGTATCCCCAAACTGGAAAAAAATAAAATGTCCATCAATAATATGATGGTTAAATAAAATGTGGTGTATTCATGCAGTGGAATGCTGTGCGGCCGTGATAACAACCAATCTACAACCAGCATGGATTGATTCCATCCTATCAACATACTATTGACTAGAAAAAGTCAGCCTCCCCAAAAAGACCATGTTCTTTATTATAAAGTTGAAAAAAACAGGTAAAATCTGGTGTTAGAGATCAGGATAGTGGTTACCCTTGTGGAGTAAGACGGGCTGGAAGACTGGGCAAAAGTGGGCTTTGGGATCCTCGTGATGCTGTTTTTTCATGTAAGTGCTGGGTACAAAGGTGTATTTAGTTTTTGAAAATTCATCGAGCTGTTTGCTTAAGGTTTGTGCACCTTTCTGTATACATCTTAAAGTTAGATGACCATCCACACACCTCCTTTAACAGTCTTTCTCTCTGCAGCTAATCTCCATTAACAGCTTGGTTCATATTCCTCCCAGATTTTTCTGTGCCTATGCATAAATACAAAGAACATACTAATAATTTTTATGAAAGTGATAATATGTTTTACATGCTCTCCTGCAATATGCCAACAGTATGTTCAAGTGACCTTTGTATGTCCCGCCACATGGAGATCAGGATGATTCTAACAGTTGTACAGTATTTATTGTGGGATGTGTCTTTCAGTACGCTGGTCCCCTGTTGATAGACAGTTAACTCCAGCATTTCATTGGTGTAAACGATACTGTGGAAAACCTATCCATGCATATCTTTGTGTACTTTTGTGACTGTAGAATGATTTAGTAAGAGCAGAATATTTTGATCTGAAGTGGTAATTTAAGATAGTTAATCTGTTAATGACTTGTTGGGTGGGTGAGTTGGAAGCAAGGAGACCAGTTAGGAGGCAGTTAAAATAGTCTGGGCTTGAGGCAATTAGGGTGAATGACTGTGAAATTGGACAAGGGAGAAATATAAGAGGTATTAAGAGCAAAGGCTATACTACCTGGCATCCGGTGGGGGTGGAGGAGTCAGAGAAATCCTGGGAGACTCTGTTTCTGGGTGGCCGGGAAGGTTGGGAACACGCACCGGGAGGGCAGTGGGGTCTGGGCTGAATTTGGGTGGCCAGGTTGCATTCCAGAGTCCTGCTTATCACCCATGTGGCAGCTTCCAGAGACAGTTGGAAGGATTGCTCTAGACAGAGCCAAGGGCTACAGGTTGGGGCATGGGTTTCATTTCCAGGGTGACCCTGAGATTGTAGACTAGAAGTGAAGGGCAGCAAGGGGGAGGATCTAGAGGGAAAGAATGGTGAGGACATTGGAATGGGAGCACTAGTCTGCATGATAGACAGAGACCCACTAGAATTTGCTATCAGAAAGGCCCAGAGAGGGATCCAAGGTGACTGTAGTTCAAAGGATGAAGTACTCAGTAAACAGCACTAGCCTCCCTCCCTGACCCCCAATGGGGGCTATCATTGCACCTCATACTTCATCTTTAGAACACTTAGCACACGTGATCAATCAGTGTGGGCATCTTTTACCCTGAGCTGTGGGTGCCCCGGAGGCAGGGGCCATGCCTCTCTTGCTTTCTCTTCTACCCCAGCCTCAGGCCTGGTGTTTGGCACACAGCGGTGCTGGTACCCCAAGTTGTTACTGCCTCCTGGCAGGACTGCAGCTGTCTGTGGACCCACGTGTACTCTGTGCAAGTCAGGAGAGAAGGGACTTAGGACCCTGCAGGAGAAAATTCAAGCTGCTCAGTTCCAGTTTTGGGTGCAGCAAGTGTGAGTGGGTAGCCAAAAATGGCTCCCCCGAGCTTCATTTACTTGTATATTGCAGAGCCGGCCACAGTTGGCTCCCCGGGCTTACAGGACTCAGGTGCAAAGCTGTGCAGTAGAGTGTTGTGATGACCTTGGCTGATGTGGACTCTTCTTTGCTCCCCTTAGTCCTCCCTGGGAAAGCACGCCCTCCTCCACCCGCGTTATGCAACAGCTCTTCATCCCCGCCCTGCCTGCAGGGAACGGCGCTTCTGGTGCGGGGCTGGGACCCACCTGTGCAGAAGAGTTTCGAATTTCCACTTCTTAGGGTGCCAGTCAGGGCAGGGGTCTTAGGTCAGGTTTCCCTGAGCAGACCCTGAGATGAGGCGCATGTGCAGGCCTCCTGGGAAGGAGGTGCTCCCGGAGGAGATGGGGGTGCCGGAAGCAAGCGGGATGTGTTGTCACTCTGGTCCCCTGGGGCTCCATCTTGACCCCTTCACGGGTCCCTGGGGCCTGGGTTCGCTTCGGAGTTGCTCTGCTCGGAGGCAGAGCACTGAGGGTCCCTGTTCCTGATCCACTCTACCTTCGGTTAAGGGGGGTGGGGCCATAAATTCCCAACACTCCTGCCTTTGCCTATGTGGGTGCAAAGTGAGCTCAGGAGCCCAAGGGAAGATCTGACAGGTGATGTTGACAGGCAGTGGCTTTGGGGAGCCCACGTGGAAGGGCCTCGCGGAAGCTGGAAGTGGGGAACTGTGCGGGGACTGGATGGAGCGGCCGCCTTGTCGTCTAGCACAGTTCTGGGCCCCGGTGAAAATGACGCGGTGGGCGGGGAATCGCTCCCTGTCTCCCACCAGTATGTTGTTTTAATCAGTGGAGACCAGCATGTAAGAGGCTGTTTAACATCCCCGTGAGGTCATGCAGCAGGTGTTCGTTGAGTGAAGGGGAGCCCGGTGTGTGAGGGGCTGAGATAAAGCCCCTGTGGTCCCAGCGTTCATCGGAGACATTTTGCAGCCATGGGGTGGCGCGCTGCTGTGGAGGCCGGTGGCAGTGATGAGTGGTGGCTGGTGACATGGCCGGAGAGGCTGTTCATGGGTTGCAGGGGGCGGTGGAAGAAGTGAAGCCTCAAGCAGGCTTGTGGGAGGTGTGGAAAGAGCTAGACGATGGAGAGGTGGCAGAGTCGGGACGCAGAGAGGACAGGTGATGGGAGGAGCCCATGAAGAGATGGGATGTGTCAGCCACGGGGCGGATCAGCCTCTACCAGGAGGAAACCTGGAGGATGCTCCTAGTACCTGGTGAGCGAGGCCAGAGACAGGTGCGCAGGACCAGCCCCGCACCGCAGCACTCTCTCATGCGCTGCAGTGAGAAGCCTGGTCTGAATCTGGGCAACACACTGGCCAGAGTATGGCACATAGTAGGTGCTCACTAAATAGTGGCTGAGGAGGAGGAGGAACGCCCTGGAGAAGGTGCAGGGGAGACGTGAGCTCAGGGGAAGGAAGGGATGTCGTCACGAGAACGCGTGTGTGTTGGGTGAGTGTGAAGCAGGTGAGTCTGGGGGGCATGAGGAGGTCGGTGGACTGGACGTGGGGGCCAGCCAGGCAGCCACCAGTCACTGGAGCGCTAACCAGATGCCGCCTTTCTGCTCCCTCCCACCCTGTGTCTCTCCCCATCTCCCTTGGCCTCTCTGCCCGGAAGGGGACAGCCGCAGACTGAAGGGGGCCATCCAGAGGAGCACCGAGACGGGCCTGGCGGTGGAGATGCCCAGCCGGACGCTGCGCCAGGCCAGCCACGAGTCCATCGAGGACAGCATGAACAGCTACGGCTCGGAGGGCAAGTGAGTGTGGGAGAGCCTTGCCTCGCTGGGCACTGGCTCGGGGCTCCTGGGTGGCTCCCATCTCTGGAAGGGAGGTAACGAAGCAAGGACACTCCGAGGGAGGGCTCGCAGGCCCGGACGGGGGCCCAGCTGCTAGGTCTGATTGGTGCCTCCGCCTCTCACCGGCTGTGTGATCTTGGACAAGTGGCCTCTCCATGCCTCCGTTTCCTTTTCTGTAAAATGGGGGCAATTCTACCAACCTCATTGGGGTGTTAAGAGGAGTAACTGGGTTAACAGTCGGAGAGCTTAGGACGGGCTCAGCACGTCGGTTCTGCGTTGGGCAATGAAGAAGGGGGTCGAGAGGGGTTTTTATCGTGCTCATTGTGGTTCCCTCTTCAGTTCCTTAGTTTCTCAAATCCCAGTTGGCGTTTAAATATCTATCCTGTTGTTGGACAGGGAGTTTCGCTTGCATCAGTCATAATGCATCAGCCCTTGCTGGTGCCGGCTGGAGTTCCTTCCCCCTCACCCGTCAGCCTCACGGGGAGCTTGTTACTAATGCAGATTGCAGGGCCCGTGTCCAGGCCCCCGAGCCAGCGTGTCTGGGATTGGAGACCAGGAACACCATTGTTATTTTATCTTTAAATTTACTTTTTATGAAAAATTTTTTTACTGAAGCAACATTGCATCGGAACATGGACGTTTCAGGTGTGTGTCATTGTAAGTCAGCACTGAGTGTATGCTCCAGAAAGTTCCCCACGCAAAGTCCCATTCTGAACTTCACACAGCTGACCCAGCTGACTCCCTCCATCCCCTCTGTAGCCATTTTTAATTTAGTCTTGCGGTGTAAAAACTTGTCTTTGCTTGATTTTGGAACTCATTTTTAAAAGACTCCCTGGGAGGGAAACCCTTTGGAGACTTTTGGGAAAGCTTTGGGCCTGCCTTTCCCGGAAAAACATGCATGTGCACACACCCGCCCTGACACACACACACTCATTTTCACGAGCACCATTATACAAGCACTTCCCTTACCCAGGGGTCACCAGATTGCCCTAAGCCCTGGGAGCCCTGGCAAAGGACTTTGATCCAGAGCGACTTGCTGACTGTGCGTGAGACCGGGGAACTGAGGCAGGGGGCCTGCCCTGGCCACACAGCTTATTAGCAGATCTGGGCCCTGGGGTCCTCCTCCCAGCCAGGGAGGGGTGACGCTCAGGCCCTCGCCTCGCACTGGATGAGACGGAGGCCTGGAAAGTGCCTCCAGTGCGGGGCTCTCCAGTAGAGTAGACACGAGCCCTTTCCGTGTCAATTCATTCAGATGAAGGAACATCAGAGACTGCTGTCCCTCGTCACGCCAGAGTCTGTATTTCAGATGCTCAGAGCAGCACGTTCCAGTGGCACCCACACTGGACGGTGCAGAAATGGAACGTTTCCCGCTGGGCAGAGATTTGGTGCCAGCCAAGTGGCTGCTCCCGGGCCGACACCGGCCCGGCACGGAGGGCCCGGCACGGAGGGCCCGGCTGGAGCTTGGCTGCCCCCTCTGCTCCTCTCCTGCTTCTGGTCCTGCCTCACAGCTGGGGGCTTCTGCCAGCTGAAGCCTTCCCACCCCCAACTCCTCCTAAACTGGGCATCTCCGGCCTCTGTGAATGGCCGTGCCTTGGCAGATGCTGCTGTTCCACCCACCTCCCAAGGAGACTTTCCGGAGGGCGAGAAGAGGAGGAGGACAGGCGGAAGGGAGAGGGGGAGGAAGAAGGGAACAAATGTTTTCTTTAACCTGAGAAACTTGGCAAAGCAGCAAAACTCAGAGGCAGATATTCTAAGCATCTGGGTAGCAGTGGAGCCCTGCTGAGTTTTAGGGGGTCGGGAGGCTTGGGTCCTAGTCCTGCCTCTTCCACTGACCCCTGCATGACCTTGGGCATGTCCTTGGCCTCTTGAAGCTTTGGGTAGTTCGGTAAACATCTCACCTGGGGGCTCAGGGGCAGATGACAGCCGGGTCACTCACCCCGAGGGCGGCTGGTACAGTGAGCCGCGGGGATCAAGCATGTTCCCATCTTACAGAAGAGGAGCTGGAGGCCCAGAGAGGCTGCACGACCCGGGGAGCAGCAGGGAGGCAGTTGGAGGGAGAAGTGCGGTGATGCCTGCATGTGACAAGTGCTTGGGGGCTGGCCCCTGTGGTCATTGGCTGTACTGTGTGTCAGGCAACCGGAGAGCCTCATTGTCTAACCTCACAGGGAGGTTCCCAACCAGGCCTCCAGCGTCAGGTAACCTGGTTCGTGCTGCGTTTCTGCTTCTTAGCAGCTGTGTGGCTTTGAAAAAGTTGCTCTACTTCTCTGAGCCCATTTATTTCATCTGCCGAAAGGAGGCGCTAGTGCACAGACCGTTAGTAGAGTTATTGTGAAGACTGGTTGTGTTTACATATGTAGAGGCAGTTAGAACAGCGACAGGCACACAGCAAGCCTGTTATTATTAGCCACTATTGTTTGTTATTGGCTCAGGCATTTTGCTCCTTGCAGCCCACTGCATCCTTATGGTGCAGTCAGCCGGTCCAGTCATGCCTGCAAAGTCTCCAGAGGTTTAGCACAGAGGGAGCATGGGGTGAACCCTGGCTGTGACGACTGTGATGATTTAAAGGTTTGGGGTGGGTGTCTTGGGCCTCGAGGAAGGATCCAGTGGGTTGAAGAGTCCTGGTCCTCTGGACGCGAGAGTCCTACCCTGCTGCCTCTGAGAGGGGCTGACTCTTGGCGGATCCCTGCCAGCTGCTGCCACCCGGCCCAGCCCCCGGGTGAGGAAGGAAATCAAAGAGATAGGTGGGTCCGTTGAGCTGTGGTTGACCCCTTTCTTGTTCTGCTGGTATTTTGGGCACTGGTGGGACCCAGATGCCAGGATCTGACACAGGAGGGGGTGTGACTGTCCTCCGCCTGGGCTTCTGCCAGCCCAGCTGAGGCTCCCAGGGAGCCAGCAGGCCCGAGTGGCGTCTGAGAGCCTGTGCCCCTGACGTTGCGGGGTCTGGCTGTGCACGCTGGGTCACCCCAGGTATTCCTGCAAGTGAGTGCACAGCTGCTCCCGGGCGCACCTTCACTTCGGCACGTGGGATCAAGCTCCATGATGCACAGGCAGTTGGGCCGGACGCCCTGGAGAGCTTGCCTTCTGCCAGCCAGGGTAGAGCTTCCAAGCCCAGGCATAGAGAACTTTGGGAATGCTGGCTCCTGCCCAGGGCTTGGGCTGGGCACCGGGTGCCGAGGGCTCCAGCCAGTCTCAGTGCAGAGGCTTAGGTTCCAGGCTACAAACAGCAGCTAGTGATGACCTCTGCCCTCGTGGTTCAGTGTGGTCCTCAGTCCGGCGACATCACATCCCTTGGGAGCTTGTCAGAAATGCAGACTCCCAGGCGCCACCCAGACCCCCTGAATCCAGATCTTCAGGTGGTTCAGTCAAGGTCAAGGAGCTCTGGTTGACGGTCCTAATGTTCTGGAACTAACACAGAACACCTGCCACGGGCAGACGCTGTGCTAAGTGCTTTTACAGATATCGACTCGTTTAATTCTCACAACAGCCCGGTGATGCTGGCACTGTTCTTAGCCCCATTTTACAGATGAGGAAATGGGAGAGGCTGAGGAGTCTGCCAAGGTCACACAGCCAGTCGAATGCCAGGATGCAGTCTGGGTATTGGAGTCTGCCTTAATCATACACGCTTCCCCTCATAGAATGGCTGCATCTGTAAAGATTTTTGGAGGCAGATGCTTCCAGGATGGTTTGGTGGCTCGATGATGGCATTAAGGACGCCAGGTCCCTCCACCTGCCCCCTGCAGGCCTCTGTATAGTGGACCAATCCTGATTTGTCCCCTGGGATGGAAGAAGGGCTTTCTTTCCCTGAAAACCTCTCTGTCTGTTCAAAATTGGGGTTCTGTATATTAAGGATGGAAGGTTGAACAGTTGTGGGTTTGGAAACTAACCAAGCTCTTACCCGCCAGAGCAGGTTCCATCTCTCCCAAAGGACAGGGGTTCAGACACCCAGAGAAAAGACTTTAAGACCAACACCCCTCCTGACCCCCTCCATCCTGAGATAATCCTGATGACCCTGTGCTTTGTTTGGGTTCCCAGAACCAGATCTGAGACAGGGAGTGGAGTGAAAATAGTTCACTTGGGAGGCAGTCCCAGAGAACCGTGGCGGAGGGTCATGTAAGGGAGAGGGCAGGGGAGGCACCCCGTAACATGTGCCTTGGGTTGCCACTTTGGGCATCTGGAGCTAAGTCCTGATGGGGACTCTGGGAGCCAGTCGGGGACACTGCCTGATAATCATCGCCCCAGGGGCCAAGGGGCCATGGGACTCACACTCGTACAGCTGCGGGTGATGGCCGCTCCCTGGGCACGGCGGGCTCGGGAGGCCAGAGATACCTCAGGGCCGGGAAACAGGGCTGTAGGTGCTGGGGGGCGGCAGAGCCTGCTCCGCTGGCTGAGTATGCAACTCCAGACCAGAAACAAGGGGTTCTGCCAGATGGCTCACCCTCCCTTCTCGCCATCCCCAATTCATAATCAGAATGTACCATTTCACTCCTAATTATCTTTGACTCCAACCACTTCTCTCCAGCCCCACCCTCCTGGGGAGGCCACTGATGCCTGGAGACCTGCAAGCCTCCATCTGGTCTGCGTTCCACGTCCAGCACTCAGCGCTTGGTCCCCCGACCTCTGCCAGCCACTGTGTCTCCACCCCCGCACGCCCTCCTGAGACCCCCCGAACCTCTCCCTTTCATACCTTACTCCTCTACCTGCTTTCCTTCCTATCCCTGCTCCCTCTTCACCCTCTGATTCATGCCTCCTCCAGATCTCAGCTAAGAACTGGCACATAGGCTTTATCTCATGTGCCAACTCTGGTTAATTGATAGTGACTCCCTGGAGTGCTGTGTTGAGAAGGATTCTGGAGCCCAGTCCAGGTTTGGCAGGAGCGTCAAGATTGGTTAGCAACGTCTGCCCTGGGTGTGGGCAGGGGAAGTGGGAGGCCAGTCGGGCCCACCCCCAGCTGCAGCAGCCTGTCCACAGCCCGGTCAGTCCCCCCCCATGGCACCATCACTCTGCCGCCACTGTCACATGTCTGTCTGTCCCACTAGACACTGAGATTGGTGTCTGTCCGGCACAGGCCCTGGCCCACAAGTGATACTCTGCAGATTTTTGTGACTAATGAGCAGGTGTGTACGAGCAGAAATGAGCACTCCGCTCCCTCCACCCCACCCCAGTCTCCTCCATCACAGAGTCCAGACCTCTACATCCTGTGAGCTGGAGGCTCAAAGCTGCCTCCCGCGCCCCTCCCGCGCCTTCCCTCTGCCCCTTGTCCTCAGGTGTCTGGGTCAGGCATCCAGCTCCCCGAGTGTCTGGGTCACTGTGCCCGGAAGGCAGAGCGACGGCCAGGCCTCCGCACCCAAGCTCGGGTGCATTCCTCCTGTTTCCCAGGAGGCCCGGCGGGTAGCCAGGACCCTCTTTCCCGTTCCACCTCTGCTGTCTAGCGTCATTTGCCTGAAGGCCGAACCAGGCCAGGTGTGGCCTGCGCTGGGACAGAGAGGATTTGTTTGGTTCCATTTTATAAGCACTAGTCTTTGTCGAGCATTCGTGCCAGATTCTGGGTAAGGCGTTTATCTCATTTGCGTGCTGGTATGTCACGGGGTCAGCCTGTCGGCAGTTATTCCTGCTTTACTGAAAGGGAAAACAGCCCTGAGGACAAGGCTGTGCCTCTGCAGCAGTGGGCAGTGGGCTCAGCTTCAGACCCGGGTTGCCTTGCGCTCCGAATTCCAGCGCTCTGCCCCGGGCCTGGCCAGTATCCCTGTTTCTGTCTTTTTTTTTTCACATGACACCAACATAGTTTGGGGCTATTGTGCTCCTAACCCATTTTCCGCGTAAGCCCTGTGATTTCTAGTGCAGTGTTTTGCCCTGAACCGTAATCTTTAGGAATGTCTATTTTGCATTACAGACTGCTGTAGTGTGGACTCCTCCAGTCTGTGGGAAGACGGGTGGACAAGTGGTTTGGGGCAGGTGGCAAAGGAGGGAGCAGAGATCGGCAAGCCACAGAAACCTTCCAGAACTGCATAACCTATAATCACCGCGGGGCCTGCGCTGCCTTCTAATTTCTGTTGCAGTTGAGACAGGTGATCCATTTGGAAAAGAAAATAGAGTCAGCCCCCTAAGTAACCCAATTACCTCTTTGACTGTTGAGAGCACGGAAAATCCAGGGGCCAAACTGAGCTCAAAGGTTAATAATAAAAGATAAATGGGTTTAAGCTGCACAAACAAAACTAACAAGGTTTGAACTGCAGGAAATCTCATTTCACCATTAACACAGAATAAAAGTCCAGCGGAACCCGGGTTGTAATCTGTTCAGGCTCTGCCCATGTGGCCATGTGTCCCCAAGAGGAACCAGCTCCTGTAGCCAGTGGCCCGTGGCCTGGGATGGTCTCAGGCATCCAGACGCTGCACTTCCCAGCAGTCCTGGAGTCAGAAATGCCATGAACGTGGCATGGAGGAGAGAGCCTCTCCCAGGCTGGCATTGTGGACCAGCGGGCTGTGGCGTCACAGCCTTTATTCGTTCAGCAGATGCTGCGTGCTGGGCCCTGCTCTAAGCAGCTGGCCTGCGTTGCAATTGTCATTCATTTTCTACCTAAGGAAAACTGCAGCTCAGAGAGGTTACAAAAGTTACGCCAGGTCACACAGCACTGGAATCCAAGGTCTGTATTGTGCCCAAATCCAGCTTTAATCACTGTACTTTATTTTCCCAATTTGGGACCAGCTGAAGGGCTTGGCAGTGAATATCTAGTGAGTTCCTACTGCATGCAAAGCACCGTTGAAATGGTAGCAAGTCTGTGGCACTTAATTCAGCGAGTTCTTTCCTACCCCTTTGCAAGTGGGTCCTTGAGCAGAGATTTTTGGGACATATAAAACTGGTACAGCGTAGACACCCGCGCCTGGAGCAGCTGCGCACTGTCCACGAGGCGCTTTGTCTCCTGTGCAGCTGAGATTCAAGTGCGCACACCTGCAGCTTGCCACGCAGCCAGTGGCCAGCCAAGTCTGACTGTCTCTCCCAGGTCCCCCCTGCTCCAGGAAGACCCCGAGGTGGAGTGGGTCTGTGATACAGGTGGCCCTTGAGCCAGCAGGGACTTGCACCTGGAGGTATTATTCTGATACCTCCAGCCCCTTGGAGGATGTGCTAACTGTTCAGGGTTTCCGTGGCGTCAGCCTGGTCCCTCGGCAGCCAGCGAGGCACCCTGGGATGGGAAATCAGGCAGCCGCCCAGATATTATAAACAATTACTACTAATTACCAGTCCTGCCAGTTCCCCATTGTCTGCTCACAATCCTACCAGGAACTGAGGAGCAGACAATGACGGTGTTGGAGGAAACTTTCAATTTCAGGCTGCAGAAGGCCTGGCTGTGCCTGGGAGGCTGGGCCCCTTCTGTGCCTTGGAACCCAGAGGCACCCACATCTCTCTGGCTCTTGGAGCCCAGATCCTCCTTACAGAACAGAGCCTGGCCCCACCCCCGATGGCTGCAGGGGTGAGGTAGGAGACTGGGGCCAGGGGGAAAGGCCGAATCAGCAGCCCCAAGGGAGTGTGGGGTTGAGCCATGTACCGTTAATTAGAGGACTTTGGGTTTGCAGGATGAGTGGGTACACATTTCTCTCCCTGGATATTTAGTTGGTTTTTTTTTTTGGCCTACTTTCTCTGAAACAGTGGTGCACAGTTGTGGAGATAAAGATTTGTAAGCCCAACTGTTTGGGCCCAAATACTCCACTACCTCTGTCTTGCTTTGGGGTGCTCTCGAGGGCAGCTGGAGCCCATGCTCCTCTGGGCCATGGACTTGACACTTGGAGCCCCAGAGACTCTCGGGTTCACTTTGAGAAAACCTGGGACCGAGTGTGCCCTTTCCCCAGCTCCACCCAGTGAGAGGGGCAGGCACGGTCACCCCCTACCCCTGCTTCTGGACTCCCCAGATGCGCCTGGGATTTCCTGCCACGCCACAGCCCTGCCAGTGCAGCCTGGGGCCCCGACCTTCCCGGCTGAGCCCCATCTTTGCACGCTCCCCTGCTCTCCTGACTTCTGCTCTCCAGGGTGTTTGTTAATTGGGGGACAGCCTGGTCTCACAGCTGGCCTGCCGAGCCTGTGTCCCTTAGATTTCAGACCCAAAGTCCACATCCCACGGTTTTGTCTGGGTCCTCCTGTCTCCAAGGCAGTGGACCTAGAGCACCCTGGCCGCTGCCTGGATGGGGGGCAGGGCAGCAGGGGGTCGTAGGAAGTCATGAAAATGAAAAAGCCCTCGGTCAAAAATGTGACATTATTATCCTGCCACCGACTGCCCGTGGTTTAAGTGGGAACAGAATGTGTTGGAAGAATGCTGGGTCAGCTCACGTGGCTGAGGGAAGCACCTAGCAGCCAGGACTGGGGAGCTGGGGAACTTGGGTGACCCCGAGCTGGGAGCCGGGGGCTCTTTGTGAGGGCAGGCCGTTTTACCGCTCAGTCCGTGTGACTTCGTGAATCTGGGACTTCTTCCATTTCCCATAGAGTCTTTGGTTGGTGGCGCTTAGGTCGGATGTTTGCCCCGGGTCCGACACCCCGACGGGGCACTGGATCATCTTTAAGGAAAGCCATTCGCTGTGACCGCCTCTTGAACCCCTGACTGACATTTATTTCTTGCTCCCGTAGATGCCAGTGGGGGCTTTCTGGTTTCACTTCGGTCACTGAGTCCAAGCCCGGCTCTCAGGACCCTCTGCTGGCAGCTCTAGTGGGGGGAGAGAGAAGGTCACATGTGGGAGGGTTATTTTGGTGGTTATTTCAGTTGTGATAAAACACTCAACAAAATTTACCACCTTAACCTTTTCTAAGTGTGCAGTCCAAGTGACATTAAGTCCAGCCATGCCCCAGTAAGTGCGGCCACACCGCCATCCGTCTGCAGAACTCACTTCACCTCACAAGTCTGAAGCTCTGTATCTATTAAACAATAATCCTCCCAGCGCTGGCGACCACCATTTTGCTTTCTGTCTATGAATTTGGCTCCTCTAGGTCTCTCATTTAAGCAGAATCATATAGTGTCCATCCTCTCTTTTTTTAAAAAAGATTTATTTGTGCACACAAGAACTGGGGTGTAGGCAAGAGATGTGGGATGGTGAGAGGATTCACCAGAGACAGAGCAGGGAGTAAAACAGGCAGATCCACTGAAATACACTGCTGAAGGGAGCAGTGGGTGAGGCAGGAGAGGTCTCCCACGCCATGTGGGAATCTCCCTGGCTGGGTATCGAACTCGTGCTGCAGTGGCCCTGGATAGCTTCATAGTGCTGAGACTTGACCGGTTGCGCCACCAGGGAGGCCCAGTGTCCATCCTCCTTTTGACTGACTCAGTTCATTTAGCATAATGTCTTCAAGGTTCTTAGGCACGTGGTCGCATGTGTCAGAACGATTTCCCTTTTTAAGGCTGAGTAACATTTCATTGTGCATCGAGACCACACCTGGCCTACCTGTTCATCCAGTTGTGGACACTTGGGTTCCTTCCACCTTTTGTCTGTTGCAGATAATGCTCTAGGAATATGGGTGTACAGACAGCACTTTCAATGTTGGTTTTGGTGCACACCCAGAAATGGGATTGCTGGATCATATGGTAATTCTATTTTTAATTTTTTGAGGAACTGCCATATTGTTTTACACAACGGCTGTGCCATTTTACTTCCCCACCAGCCGCGCACCGGGTTCCAGTTTCTTCTCATCTCTATTTTGATTTAGTTTTTGATAGTAGCCATTTTAATGGGTGTGAGATGGCGTGTGGGAAGACTTTATAGGGCAAGGGAGGTGGCCCCCATCACTTCGGCTCACATCCATTGGCCATGGTTAGTTGCCGTGCTGGGGAATGGATTGAGCTCGGAGCCCAGGAGGAAGAGGCGAACACAAGGCACCGTCATGCTCGGGACACACCAGCCTCGCAGGATCTGTGCCTTGGAACAAGTCACAGGCAGGGGGACGTTATCGTGTGCTGGGGCCACCGGCTTATGTCTTCCACAAGCAGACCTCCGTTCAAGTCCTGCTCTCCCATCCTCTCATGGTGTGACATTCGGCAAGTGGCTTTCCCTTGCTGAATGTCAACTGAATAAATCCATGTTTGCTCCATTGCAGCGGCCACACTCGGCTGTCCAGTCTCCATCCTGTCACTTGAGACCCGCCGTGATTTCTCACCTCCTCACCTGTGCCTCCCTGTCCTTCCCTTCTCCTGCTTTTTCTACCGGACCCTGTGATTCCTCTAGTACTCAGCAAGCTTAACCATCCTGAGCACTATGGCCGCAGCGACTGCTCTTCTGCTGGCCGCTGGGCACTGACAGGAGGAGGGTAGCTTGTTGGGGCCTGGCGGGGCCTCATCATATGGGCTTCTGTGGTTGTTTCTCTGGGAATGTGACATTTGCCCAGCTAAGTGGAGAGGTCTTCGCGTGCAGTGTCTGCTCTTGTCCCGTCAGCAGCGCGTGGGAGTGCAGATGAGCGCAGAGCCCCCCAGGCAGGCTCGAGAGCAGGACATACATCATGTGGACCTCGGGCAGGCGACTTCCTGGGGCGGGCCTCCATCCTCTGACCTGTGGAATAGGGAGTTCAGAGGATGAGGGGACACCCTTCTAGAACTGTTTGCTGAGCAAGTAGATGATGCATGCTTTGCCAGCTGAGATTTTGTGAACTGGGGAGAGACAGAATAGCAGGGTGGTTTGGAAGCAGAAGCAGCTCTTCATGCTGCTTCAAGGCTGAGGGCCCAGGAGGTTCCCGGAGAGGGGAGCTCTGGGCAGGGGTGAGTAGTGGGGGGTCTCAGTGCAGGGAACAAAGCCTGCAGTGCCCTGAGGCCCCACACAGCTTCCTTCTCCCTCTCACAGACCACCCTGGCTGCCACTGTGAACGCCAGCACACGGTGCTTGTTAAGGTTAGCTGCTGTTCGCAGGACACACTCAGGTGGAGAGTTACATCGGATTGGTGTTAGAAGTGCTGACTTTAGGTGCTGATGCAGCCTCATGTGCTCCGTGCCTTTAGGTCAGGCTAAACCTGTTTCCTCACCTGAATAATGATAAAGCCAAAGTCCTGTGGTTGGGGCGAAGATCAGATGAGAAAATGGGTTTCGAGGGTTTTGCTCCTAAACATATTGGGAGCACATCTGATATTTAATGCTCATGATGGACTAGGAGATGGAAACATTATTATTCTCATTTAAGAGAGGGGAAAGAAAGAGCTAACTAAAGTTGGTGTAAACAAAATAATAATACAAATTGATCATAATATAATTTTTTTTATTGCTGTTATTGACTTATGTAACAAAAAAAATGAAGGAACTGCTTCAGGCAAAGCTGGATCCAGGAGTTCACACAGTGCCATCTGGTGGATGGCTTCATTCATGAGCTCAGATGGTGGCAAAGTAGATGCCAAAGGCTCCATCTTATGTCTCAGTTTCAAGTCCAGTGGGAAGAGTAAGCTTCGCTCCTCACAGTTCAAACAAAGATCGTAGCCAGATTTTTGTGGGCTGAATTGGATCACACACCCACTGAGCTAGTCACTGGCCAAGGGGAAGGAAGGTGCTAATTGACTGGGCTGAGCTCACACCCGCCTCTGGAGCCGGGTCTGCTCTGCTCCATGGAAATCAGTGCTTTGGTGAGGAGGCTCCCCAGAGGAGATTCAAGGTCTCGTTACCAAAGGAAGGGGAGTGTACACAGAGTAGTCCAGCGGTGGCAGCAGCATCAAATTCATATCTCCAAGGCTGAGCCACTGGTCCTGTGTACCCTAAAAGGCCAGGTGCAAAGGAGTGTGCAGTTGGGGGTGGAGTAGGGTGCAATTGTGTGGTTCTAGTTAGTTCCTAGACCACACTTTGAACAGTATCATGGCACTAATTCATAGGAGCCAAGCCCTGCCAAGCCTCATCTCCTGTGATGCCATAGACACCCAAAGAGATGGGCTCACCATGCCCATTTCATCTGGGTGGATCCTCAGTCTTGATGGGGAGAGCTAAGGGGCATGACACAGGACACAAAGCCTGGACCGCGAATTGTGGAGTCTGCCCGAGATTTTAGGACCAGGAAGAAGAAAGGAGGGGAGACATAGGACTGGGTGTGCCTCAGCTGGGGAACAGAAGCCGATGCCCTGAAATGGGGGCATTCTGGAGCTGGCCACCCGCGTGGTCCATCCTGGGGCGGCGCTGGAACATCTGTGTTTGTCTCGTCTTGCCTTCTTGCAGCCTCAACTACGGGGGAGTTTGCCTGGCATCGGACGCGCAGTTCAGTGACTTCCTGGGCAGCATGGGGCCAGCACAGTTTGTGGGTCGCCAGACCCTGGCTACCACGCCGATGGGTGAGTGCCCCGAGATGTGTTCCAAGTGGAGGGGCCCGCCAGCAGCCCTGAATCTCTCCCTCCTTCCCCTCTGCCGTGGCTCCATCTGCTGGGCACCCAGCCTGGGCCCTCACCTGCTAAGTCCCAGCAGAGCCGGGGCGTCGGGTGCAGAGTTGGTTCTGGTCTTTGGGGCTGGGTGGGGGGAAGAATGGCAGCCCTGAGCAGAGAGGAGGAGCTGAGTCCCTGATGGCGCCTCTGAGCCATGGCCTGTTCTTATCTCTCGGTGCCCCCCGCAGGGGACGTGGAGATCGGCCTGCAGGAGCGGAATGGACAGCTGGAAGTGGACATCATCCAGGCACGGGGACTGACCGCCAAGCCAGGCTCTAAGACACTGCCAGGTGGGGGACTCCCTGCCCTCTGCCAGGTGGGGTGAGGTTGGGGGGAAATCCTGAGGACTATCTGGGTCTGGAAGAGAGAAAATTCGGCCCAACTTGGGGGAGCGGTCTGTCCCCCTCCAGGGAACTCACATGGAATCAGTGGCTTAGGTTTTGTTCTGTGGACCCTTGAGATTGTCCACTCACTTCAGTGGTCTCCCTCATGTACTGAGCTCCTGGAGGGCAGCGACCACCTTTCCTTTTCAGGGTGACACCCCAGTGCCTGGTAGGGTGTCTGACGCACAGCAGGTGTTCAGCAAAGGCTGTGGAGTGAATGGGTCATCCATGAATGTGTAAGCCAGGGAAAGGGTGGGTAGGTCAGGGGCTGAGAGGAAACAGGCAAGTACATAGTAAGCAAAAGAAGGGCGGAGGCAGGCCAGACTGCCCAAGGGGGTGGAGTGGGCCCCACTGAGCCCTGGCTGCACCCCACCACCCCCAGCCAGCCCTGTTCCTCCCCAGAGCCCCTGGGGGGCACGCCGATCCCCAGCAATGGGTCGGTAGCTGCCATCCTCTGCACCTTTGCCCCATATGAGGACCCAGACGAGAACTTACTTGCTGACCTCTGTCCGTAGCGGCCTACATCAAGGCCTACCTGCTGGAGAATGGCGTCTGCATTGCCAAGAAGAAGACCAAAGTGGCTCGCAAGTCGCTGGACCCACTGTATAACCAGGTGCTGCTGTTTCCTGAGAGTCCCCAGGGAAAAGTCCTGCAGGTGAGGGGCACTGGGGGTGTGTGTGCAGTTCCAGGGGAGAGGGAGGAGCTCTTAGGGAGGCCTCTGGGGGACAGAGAGCACATGAGCAGTTCTGGGCCTCAGCTTCAGACAGCACCTACTGATGACATTACAGAGACAGTAGAATGCGTGCTTCGTGCAAGAAAAGTATTTGCAAATTTGGCCTTAGGAAGGGCTCTACATATGGTTGCCGTTATTATGATTATTACTGTTATTCTTACCAGCACCATCAGCCTGGTGCTACCACAGCGGCAGCAGGCAGGGGCCCACTGAGGACCCAGGGAGGCGTTGGTCCCAGGCTGTCAGGAGGATCCAAAGTCGCTCAGATCCAGAGCTGGAAGCAGCTGCTGGTCATGGGTGTGGGCACCAGGCTGAATGCCCGTGGGAGACGTGTGCCTGCTCGCTCAGATCTGCCCTCTGGCCCTCTGGCTGGTCCCTCCCTCCCTCGCTCCCGAGCTGGGAAGGAAAGCAATCAGGGCAGGGCTGAGGTGTCGCACATTGCCGGGACAGTGGGACTTCGGCCAAACCGGGAAGCTCGGGGGCTGTCATAGGGTTCCAGTCTATGGCTTGAGAGCCGTCAGCAAGTTGTGAACCAGTTTAGTAGGTCTCAGAATCTATTTTTAATGGGGTGGAACAGGAAAGAAAACATTATTCTGAGCAGGTACATCTTACTTGGTGTGGCACCCGCTTCAGTTGTGAACCCCCCGGGTGCACTGGGTGATGGTGTAAATGTCTGTCTTGGCACATGTATATCCCTCTGAAAAGGCTGGGGACACCCTCTAGAGGCATTCAAGTACAATCCGAAAATAAGTCAGGAGGCCATCTGGAGCCACATCTGGCCACTGGACAAAGGCACGTGTTTTCTGGCCTGAGCATCAGAGCCCCGGCGCCTGTCGGGTCTGGGTGCTGAGTGCGGGGAGACACAGAAACCTGAGATGGGACCTGCCCGTGTCTGAGTGATGTGCACAGCGGCGGTTGTATCCGTTTGCTCGGTTCCATTACAAAGTGCCGCGGACTGGCTTAAGTCCCAGGAATGCATTTCTCACACTTCTGGAGACCTGAGCAGCTTCAGGGTGCCAGGGGTTTGGCGCCTCTGGAGGCCCCTCCTGTAGACAGCCCTGCTGCCAGGTCCTCAGATGGCCACTGGTGTGTGCTCGCCTGTGTCCCCTGCTGTGTCCAGGTCCCTTATAACACCTGTCAGTTTAGACCAAGGCCCCCCCTAAGGGCCTCCCTGTGACGTACTCACCTCTTTCAGAGCTGTTTCTAAATACGGCCCCACTCTGAGGCGCCAGGAGTCAGGGCTTCAACATGAATTTCGAGGATGCAGTTCAGCCCATCACACCAGTGGAGACGCATCTGTCCATGCAGCAGGCTGGGATTCTGGTCAGATGCCCAGGGAGCGCCAAAGATGACCAGCTGGATCCTCTGGTTTCACTTCTCTGAGCTTTAGTAAAACCAGCTACGAAATCAAATCTTTTTTCGGCAGGGTTGTGGGAAGACTGACGCTCAGGCTGGTTTAGCCTTTGAACAGTCCCGAGCGCGCAGTAAGCAGGGGGCCGGCTCCTGGTCCCTTCTTGCCCTGGGTGCTGGACAGTGGACAGTGAGCTTTTGTGTCCGTTGTCTGCCCTGACCCTCACCTACATGTTTACAAATGAGGACCGAGACTGGGGCTTAAAGGACTTGCCCGCAGCTGTCCAACAGGACTGATCTGAGCCCACAGCTGTCTTAATTCCAAAGGTTGTGTGTTAAGTCACAGGGCTCTGCTGAATGGCTGAGCCAACCCAGCTTTGCAGAGGGGCACAGAGTTAGAAGTGGAGGCACAGAAGCATGAATGAAGTTCCGTGGCCACAGAGACCACCCACCTGGCATCTCCGAGAGAGACGGTGTTGGCCGGGAAATGGGGCTGGCACTGCAGGGATAGGTCTCCTGGGGGAAGGAAGGAAGCTCGCACTCACCCGCTACCAGCCGCTTTTTAAAACTTTGTTTCGTGCAAAAGCGGTTTCTGGGAGGCTCTGGAAGCAGAGAGTCCGTGAGGGAGGCAGCCAGGGGCTCACCCGTAGGCTCAGCCCTCCAGGCCTAGGTTAAAGATGGGGCAAGACCAGAGGCAGGAAGTTGCCCTCTTGGGTGAGTGATGATGGCGGCGCTGGTGCCAGGAAAATAGGGCCAGATTTGAGCCACTGTAAGGTGGCAGAAGCCCCAGGTCTTAGAGATGAATTGGGCATGGGGGTGGCGCCAGGCTTTGGTTCTGCCTTGTGAGGGGCCCAGGCAGCCGGAACCGCCATCTCTTGCCCGCAGGTGATCGTGTGGGGGAACTACGGACGGATGGAGCGGAAGCAGTTCATGGGCGTGGCCCGCGTGCTGCTGGAGGAGCTGGACTTGACCACCCTGGCCGTGGGCTGGTACAAGCTCTTCCCCACCTCCTCCATGGTGGACCCAGCCACGGGCCCCCTGCTCCGGCAGGCATCTCAGCTGTCCCTCGAGAGCACCGTGGGGCCCTGTGGTGAGCGCTCTTAGTGCCGGGGAGGGGAGGGGGCTTCCCCAGACGGCCTGGAGACCACTCAGCCCCGACCTGGGACCCCAGGCCCAGGGGCATGTTGAACAGAGGAGGATGGGGTTCTCCCCCACAGCGGGGAAGCAGAACGGGGAGACCTGCCCCCCTTGGGCCCCTCCTCACCCCTTCTTTGCCTCCTACCCCCTGAGACCTTCCCTCTCCCAATGGGATTGGCTGCACTTTTGACTTGGCCGGTTCTTGACTGGTGGGTGTGGCTGCGGTCAGAGAAAGGAAAGACCGAGGTGGCGGAGCAAACCATTCTCCTGTCCCGGACTCCGTCCGACCTCGCCCCCTTTCTGCCTCCTCGGAAGCTCGCTGCAGGAGCCAAGTCCAGAACCCAGCGGCCATCTCCATGGTGCCAATTACCAGCAAGTGTCTTTCCTGTGGCACCGGGTTCAGGCAGCTACTCCTGCCCCAAAGCCAAGGGGGCAGTTCTGCAAGGATCCGGAGCCAGCTCCGGGGGCCCAGAGCCCTCCACTTGAAGAGGAGCTCAGGCCTCCCTCTGCCTGCCCGTGGAAGGAGCTTTGCCGCAGCCTGTCTGAATCCATCTGTCTGTCCCCTTCTGCCTGCCCCTCTTCCAGTGGCTGTAGGAATTGGGGTCCAGCAGGGACCAAAAGAAAGGAGGAGGTGCCCCGGGTCTGGTGCAGACCCTCGGGGTGTCTTGCTCCATGGGACAACCAGTTTGGAAACACCTGGACTGGAAAGAACTCTCTTCTGTGTTTCGATGGAGGAGCTGCAGGACCCTGATTTTCCAGAACCCCAAGCTCAGAGAGCATTTTGGGGTGTGGATTGGAGAGGGAGTCTGAGGAAAGCTGGGAGTGGAACTGGTGCCAAGGTGAGGGATTCCCAAAGAGGAGAATCCCTCCTTATTGAATGAGGTCAAAGGTCATCTCATCTACACCCCTTCTGCTTCCAGGCTAGAGGTCGGGGAAGCAGCAGAGCTCCCTGCTTTTAGCCTTTTTAAAGAAACCATCCTTTACTAAGGGCAGTGCTCGCCGCCCTGGCCTCAGCGACCTTGGCTCCAGGCAGGTGATGGTAGGAAAGAGGAGGTCTGAGCAGAAGAGGCGGCTCCTTCTCAAGCCGGCCTGGGTAGCTGCCCAGCCTGCCCAGCCCTCCCTGGGCCTACGGGAGCCCTTTTGCATGCTGGGGAGGATGCAGGCCGGCCCCTCTTGACAGAAGCACATTTCTGCCATTTCCCTGGGAGGCACCCAGCAGCCCACCACCCCTCCTTGCCAGCCCCTGCTGTGTAGGGCGTAGTCCAGGTTAGCTGGGTAGTTAGTGTTCTAAACCCTGGATCTGTTCTTAGCTCACACGTAGTCCCTCCAGAGTAGTCCCTCCAGAGGCGGGGGGCGAGAGGAGACACTAGTACATTCCAGAGAGGCATCTCCTTGCTGGCCTGGACCTGGAGCTCTCAGCCGCCGCTCCTCGCCCCTCTTCCCCGCCCCGTAGGGTTGTAGCTGGAGCTGCCCATTATACGCGGATGTTCTGATTTATTATCCTTGGTACTGACTTTACTTTTGAAGCACTCCTGAGGATCGTGGGCCTCGGTGGAGGGGCCCGGGCTTCACTGGGGGGAGGTGGGCTACTGTCTACTGAGAGGCCCCAGCGGTGGGTGGCCCCGCCTTATTCAGGGGCCCACTCTAGGCTGTTAACCAGGTGATTCCATTTGGAACGCCCCCCGCCCGTCTGCCCCGAGCGAGTTCTGGGTGTCCTTTGGTTCCTGTCACCTCCATGAGCTTCTCATGCTGCACCGGGCAGGGGCGATAGGACGCCCCTTTTATCCGGGAGGTCTACAGAGCTTCCCAAGATGGTGGAGGGTCCCAAAGCTGGGGCAGGAGGGGGCAGGGCCTGGCATTGGCCTGGCATCGGCGACCCAGCGCCCGCCCCTCCTCCGTGTGTTGTTTTTCCAGTGTGATTTCTCTGCTGTTCGTTTATTACTCACCATTTGACTATTTTGAGCCAGGAGAGCGCCTCCTCTCTCCAGTCATCACTGCTCTAGTTGTTCAGGTAGCTTTTCAAAGATGGGGCAGAGCCTGGCTGCCCCGAGCAGAGGGAGAAGGGGGCTCGGCGCCCCCCACTTGAGCTGACCCTCTGTGTCTGCACTGGCTTTATAAGAAGAGAGAGCGCTCCAAAGCAATAACATCCCGGGGTGGTCAGCAAGGGCCCCCCTCAATGACTTACTTGTTTGTTCTGTGAAATCTCAGCTCACCTCCTGGAGGGGTGGGAGGGGGGCTGGAGCCCTGTTTCTTTGTTTCATCATGTGAGCACGTGCCCCACCCAAGGGGCTCTGACTGTTCGGCGTGGGAGCCCATGTCTGTCCTCGCCAAGGAGGGGGCCGGGGAGGGGCGTGGCTCTTCTCATCATTTCCTTTGGGGACCCTTCAAGCCCAGCTTGTCCCACTGCTGTCTGCTCCTTTACCAGCTCATATCCCCCCATTGGGAGAGGAGCAGAGAAGGTAGAGTTGGGGGGTCATGGGAGAGGGGGGAACGTGGGGTCTCTAGGGGACGAGCCTTTTTTTAATTTCTGGGTCAAAGGGCACTGCGGGAGGGAGTCATCTCCAGCTTCTTTCTCCAGAATCTGCTTTTCCTAAGAGGGAGGCACCTCTGAGAGCATTAGTGAAGGCCTTTTCCATCTGACGGACCAGGAGACTGAGGCCCAGGGTGGAAGTGCCACCTCTGGGGTCACCCGTGAATTCCATGACAACCCCCAGCCTGGCTTCTCCCACCCTTGGCTGGAGTCAGAACAGGACACCATGGGGCCATCATTTCCCTTCTCTCCCTGGAGCCTCCCAGTGGCCTTCAGGTAAATTGTAGCCCCTCTGAGAGGTGAGGAAACAGGCCCAGAAACAGGAAGTGACTTGCCCAAGACCCCTCAGCAAGTGGGGGGACTGAACCAAGGGCTTCATTGTGTTTCGGCTCCTTCCGGAGACAGGCCCTGTAGCCCCAGGCCACCTCTGCCATGAGGAGTATCTGTGGCCCAAACCTCTGACCCACCCAGCGCTGTTTGGTTCCATCTGGGTGGACCGTAACTTTTCTTGGAGGGAGAGCGTTGCCATAGAGACAGCCATCTTGGGGATCTGGCCCAACTGGCTAAGGGTGTGTGGGATCTGAGCCAGGGATCGGGCCATACCCCTCCAGGACCAACTTGAGGCAGTTAAGAAGCACCAAGGGCTGTGTGGGAGTGGGGCGAGGCTGTGGAGCCCCTCATCTTAAGGAGATCTTCACAAAACCTTCAAATGATGTAATCACACCTGATCTTCCTGTAGTGCTTTCCAAGTTTTCGCTTTCAAAGTGCTTTACCTGGGTGTACCCTCCCAAGAACCCCGGACAGGAGGGGGGGGCCTGTGGTGTCAGCCCCATTTTAAAGAGGGTGAAACTGAGGCCCTGGGAGTCGGCACCTGCTAAATTCCCACTGGGAGGTGGGGGCTGAGTCCAGATTAGAGCTGTTCTCCAACAGCTCAGAGCTCTCTCTCCTGCATGGAGGTGAAGCTGCTAGTTGGAGGGTGGTCCTGCACTTTGCAGGCGGATCAGAACCGTGGCGCCCCCAGTGTTCACGACCAGCACTGCACCCCCTTTGGAGCACAGCTGCTGCATCTGGCACGGCCATCTGCATTTATTTATTGAGCAGCAGTGCTGTGCCAGGCCTGGGGACCGTGCCCTCCCCAAGCCCCCTGCGATGGCTCCCACACCCTCGGAAGGGCCCCAGTCTGTATGGCAGCACCTCAGAGTGGGCAGGAAGCGTTCGTGTCCGTGAGCTCCTCTGACTCACAAGCCCGGCGGGGAGGCTGGCCGTGCTTGTCCTCACTTCTGTGAGGGCTGCGGGGAGACTTGAAGCCGGGCCTCACATCACATCAGGAGCCTTTTCACTCTAGGACTGCTTCCCATGGGGTGGCAGGAGGGCAGGTCCTGGGCCTCTGGCTGGGGGCCTCTCCGTCCACCCACCTTTTCTTCGATCTGGGAGCAGGAGCCGCTCAGGCCTTTGGGGAGGGAGGGTTTTGGGGGGCCCCAGCTGGAGTGGGTCACGTTGCATTGTGTTCATGACCATGTAGCTCATGTTGAAAATTAAAGTTTTTGGCTTTTCTAAGCTGGCCTGCTCTGCTTTGTGTCGAGACGGTTCTATCCCGGAAGCTAAGGGCGACTGGTTCAGGTTTAGGGAGCTGCGCACTGGTGTGCACACCAGGGGCTTCGGTGGTGCCCCACATGGCGCAGGGGCCCTCCTGGAACCCTTCTACAGGCGTCAGAGCCAGCAGGATCCTGGGCACTGCTGCCATTTTACAGCTGTAAGCGGCCGGGGAGGGGATGAGTCTCCCCGAGGTCACGAGGCTCCCCGAGGTCACGCAGCTCCAGGTGAGAACTCACCCCACCACGTCCGACTCCGTCCAGGTGGCCCAGTGTTCTGTGGGCATTGGCAAGGCCCCCCTCACCCTGAAGTGGGGCTGGCACGGCCACGTCTGAGCCTTGGGGCAGGGGAGGGTGTGCTTTAGGCGCTGTCCACGCTGGACGGGAGGTGGCTCCCCTCGCTCGTCCTCTCTCAGGGGCTCTCAGGGTGTGAGCCCCCTGTAGGAGCCCAGTGTGGGGAGTCTGCATCCCCCACACACGGAAAGCCAACCGCTTCTTTAACAGAAAGATACCCCCCCACCCCCCCCCCCCCCAGCTCCGCACCGCCGCCACCGCCACTAGTGATGGCCACGCCTTCCTGAAACTATTTGGTTCACGGGGATTTGCACCCACAGGGGAACTTTATAGAGCTGGGCTTGTTCTTTTGATGGAGCTTTAATATATTTCTGGAGAGCAGGGAGGGGCTCGCCCCGGAAGGGAAGCAGAACTTGCGTCTGTTCGAAGACAGCACTGAGGTGGCAGCCCCTCACCCTCTCTGCAAGCTCTGGGGAGGGTGCGGTGACGGGGGCTGCCGGGCCCTCGCGGCCCACGTCGACCACCAACCTGAGTGGGCCAGTCAGATGGACTTCCGCCGAGCCCGGGGCCGGCCTGCCTGGACGCCCCCCGCAGGCCCCGGGCTCGCTGGAGGCGAGAAACCCAGATTGTCGCGGGCGCCCTGCTCCCGCCAGTGGATGCGGGAAGAGATGGAGGCGGCGCCCCCGGGGAGGGCCGGGCGGCGGGGCCGGGTGGGGCCGCGGCTCTCGGGCGCCCCCAGGCGGAGAGGACTGGCGCGGCGGGCGGCGCGCTCGGGCAAGTCGGTGCTGGCCGCCAGGAAGCGCAGGACGACGAGGTTGAGGAAGGCGCCGATGACCGTGAGCCCCAAAAGGATGTAGAGAAAGCTGAAGGCCACGTAGGGAGGCTTCCTCTGCAGCGCCTCGTCGCTCTGCAGCGCCACGAAGTCGCCGAAGCCGATGGTGGTGAGGGTGATGAAGCAGTAGTAGTAGGCGTGGAAGAAGGTCCAGCCCTCGAAGTGCGCGAAGGCGACGGCCCCGAGGGCCAGCGTGGCGGCGCACACCAGCAGCCCGGCCACCACCATGTTCTCGGTGGAGACGCGGGGCCGCCGCAGGCCCAGGCAGTGCTTGGCTGCCAGCAGGAGACGCCGCACCAGGGCGTTCAGCCGCTCGCCCAGGCTCTGGAAGGTGACCAGCGTCAGCGGGATGCCCAGGAGCGCATAGAACATGCAGAAGACCTTGCCGGTGTCCGTGCCGGGCGCAGCGTGGCCGTACCCTGGAGGGAGGCGAAGGGAGGGCTGCTGAGGGCCGGCACCATCTCACACACTCCCCGAGGCCTTCCTGCTCTTCTCCCTCTCGCCCCGGGGGCCAGCGGAGCACCCTGAGATGCTAGGTCGAACTAGGTCACACCCTGGCTTTAAAACCTCGCAGTGTATTTCACAGTTGTCCCAAATTGTAAGCAACCCAAATGTCCCTCCACACCTTTCCTTATGTCCCCAATCCAGTCCACCAGCCCAGTCCCTTCTCCTGCCCAGATCCTGCTCCAAGCCAGCCATCTCCAAACACCTCTTCAGTCTGGTGGAGCATCTTGTCACTGGGTCCCTCAACTGTTGTAGGACCTAAACATGAATGGGTGTCCTTGAGTCTTGGGCGCCATGCCATGGTTGGAGAGTGAAAGGGCACGTCTTTTCCAGGTGGGAGGAGAGGAAGCTTTCGCGGTATTCTTAAAGAGGCCTCTAGCCCAGGAAGGGAAGAGTCAGGTGGACTGTCCCCAAAAGAATATGCCTCCTTTAGCAAATTGCCTCATCTGTGAATTAAAATGTGCAAACCCTTTGTCTTGCGCAGTTCCACGGTGAGGAGGTTGGGCCTCTAACACACACGCACAGGCAGAGGGTTGCATGCGTGTGGGACGTGATGAGCAATGCTGGTCATGTGAAAATTAGACAAACGAAGTCTCCAGCCATAGGGGCCTGGGGAAACCAGGTCCCACTGAAACAATGGAATTCTGCACAGCAGGGGTTCTAACTGGGGGCGATTTACCCCCAAGGGGATATTTGGCAATGTCTGGAGACATTTTGGGTTGTCACAAATGGGAGGTGGTGTGCCCCTGGGTGCTCCTGGCACCTAGTGAGTAGAGGCTAGGCATGCCATTAAACATCCTGAGATGCACAGGAGAGCCCCAAAGCAAAGACTGCCCCAAAATGGCAGCACTGCTGAGGCTGAGAAGCTCTGCTCTACAGCCACGGAAAGATAACAGCTCTTTCAGGACTGATAGGAAAACAGCAAAACATGTAAAGTGAAGAAGAGAAAACTGTATGATATGGTGTCTATGTAACACGTATGTCTGTTTCTAAGGAACATACAGGCAGAGAATGTATCTGCAAGGATATACAAGGAACTGGTAATTCTTTCTGGTCCAGGGAGGGGAATTTATGGATTGAGAGACAGGAAAGAGGGAGACTTCCTTTCATTCTGTACTTTTTTCTGCTCCTGTGAAGCATGTACATGTAACTTACTCAAGTATCAATAAAAAATTACACACACACACACACACCTTTAACCCCCTTTTACACATTTCAATTGCCTGGAGTGAAATGAATAATGGTAATAATTAAGCATGCTAGGTACGCTACATGGATTATCTCGTTTTACTCTCTCACTGACTATGTGAATGGCATTAACATCCCCATTTTACAGATAAGGAAATTAGGCTCAGAGGGAGGAAGCTGCCCGATGGTCACAGGGTCTAGCTATGAACCACCACCCTCCATTGCTTCTCAGAGCCTCTCTTCTGTCCATGCAGAGCTCAAGTGTCTGGCTCTTTTCAAGGCTGATTTATGCGGCCCTGAGCACACAGCATGAGCTGGCGCCCTTAGGTGGCCAGAAAAGGCAGAACACCTGTTGTCCACTCTCCCTTTCCCCAGGCCCCCGGAAGCATGTCAGAGGGGAACAGTCGGGAGAGGAGGCCAAACCCAACTGGGAGGCCTCCAAAGAATGTGGGGAAGGGAAGCAGAGGTGGATAAGGCCCCCATCACTGGGCATGGTGACAAGGGTCCTGGGCTGAGCCCAGATAGGCAAGCAAGGTGCCACATGGATAGGAGGGGGCAGAAGGGCTGAATGGGAGATGGGCCCTGAGATGGTAAATGATGAATTGCTGTTATTACCAATGAACAGGGCCTGCTTTGCTTCAGGCCCTGTGCCCATCACCTGACAGGTTTACCCTCATGTGGCAACCACTCAGTGAGGCAGGAACAACTGAGCTTTATAGCTGAGGAAACCGGGCTCAGAGTGGTACAATCAATTGCCACTGAAAGCAAGAGGCCACAGAGATGAGAACAGCAGTCTGGTCCACGTAATAGCTTAGTAAGCTTTTAGCCCACAGCTCTCGTTCCTGTGCAGAACGCATTAAAGCATCATGGAGAAACTCTCTCCGAGACCCTGGCTTCCAGGTGGTGGTCCAACTTCAAGGAGGTACTTAGAAATCCATACCTGCCCAGGGAGTGGCTGGCACCCAGCTTGGAGCCCTGCAGAGCCCGCTTCTCTCCTTCCCTTCTTCCTCAGGTTTAGGCTCAGCAGGTACCCGCCAGACGGTAGCCATGGCAACATCTGGGGATCCAGATGTAGAGGAGCAACTGCTCTGGAACCTCGAGGGTGAGGTCCGAAGCTTGTGGCAATCAATCATTCCTTGCACAAATATTTATTGACTGTCTGCTACCCGCAAGACATTGGCCATATTGCAGTGACTAAGACAGCTTAGGTCCCTGTTCACACGAAGTAACAGAATAATAATCATCACAAAACACCAAATATCTTTTTAAAGCCTTTGTGTGTCAGGTCCTGCATATATTGTCTCCTTGATGACACTGGTCTCACCACAGCCCTGAGATAGGGCTGCTAGCACCCCTATTCTGCAGAGGAGAAAACTGAGGCTCAGAGAGGTTAAGCAACTTGCCTGAGATCACCCAGCTAGTGTGATACAGCCAGGAGAGGGCACAACTCTGCCCACCTGGGCTTCCGGCCCAGCTTCATCTCCCTCCCAGCCCCTGGGGCGTTTTCTGGGCACTCCCGCGGGCCAGCCTCTTGGCCAACTCCTGACTCC
Organism: Scalopus aquaticus; assembly: GCA_004024925.1. NCBI lineage: Eukaryota > Metazoa > Chordata > Mammalia > Eulipotyphla > Talpidae > Scalopus > Scalopus aquaticus. Next base: position 119,837 of record PVIJ01000231.1, on the reverse strand, counting down.
TCCCAGTCCCGCCAGCGGGAACGACAGCCCCACTCGGCAGAGGGGGCGAGTGAGGCTCTGTGCACTGAAAGGGCTCGTCCAAAATCACCCAGCTGGGCAGGGGCCCCGCGGGCGGTTCGGGACAGAGCGAGCGCAGAGGGGAGGCGCGGGGCGCTCACCGATGGTGGTGATGACGGTGATGGCGAAGTAGAAGGAGCCGGCGAACTTCCACTGGCGGCCCGCGCGGTGCGGCTCGGCCTGCAGGGCCAGGCGCTCCAGCTCGCGGTAGTCCTCGGCCGAGAAGCCGTACTTCCTGCGGAACTCGCTCCGCTTCTGGGCCAGCAGCCGCTGGCGGCCGCTCTCCGCCTCGGACTCGAGCGCGTCGAAGACGGCGGCGCCCACCAGCAGGTAGGACAGGATGCACAGGATGAGCGCGGCCGTGCGCACGCTCTGCTTCCTCATGGCGGCGCCCCCAGCCCCGCGCCCCGGCCCCGCGCCGAGCTCGCCCCAGGCCCGTCCATGCGCCCCGACGGCCAGCCGCGCGCTCCGCCCTCCCGCGCCTGCGATCCTCGCGGCGGGAGCCCAGCACCCCGGCTGCGGCTGCGGGGTGGGGCGGCCGCCAGGGCACCTGGGGGCGGGGCCTCAGGGGACGCGGGACCGGAGGGCAGAGATGGCCTCTTCAGAGGCCGCGTCCCTCCCCCATCTGCCTTTGTTTACCCGTTGGTGCCCTGGGACTAATGTGTCTGCAAACGGGCTTCTGGAGCACAGCGGGAAGCAGCGGGGGTCTGCGGGGTCCTGCCTCCGCCATCTCATCTTGTGACCCTGAACGAGTCATTCGTTCGTTCGTTCGCTGTGATTTCAGGCCAGTGTGAGAAAGAAGGAGCACTGCTTTCTGGGGCGAGGAGGACTCTGCCAGCTCAGGTGGTCAGGGAAGGCTCTCTGGGCAGTGAATGGGGAGGGAGCTTCCAGGTGGCAAGTGCAGGTCCTTGAAGCAGATAAGCCATCCTGGCTGGACCCTGGAGAATTGGGGTGCTGGGTGGGCCTGAGAGGAGGGAGGAATAGAAGGAAGATGGAGGGGTGACTTCACGTTAGGTCTCCCAGGTCCTTACTCTTCAGTAAAATCCAAACCCATCGAAAGGCTGTGCCACTACCCACCCGTGTTCTGATCGACTGTTTTTAAGGGCTTTCTGGCTCTCACATGGCAGAGCTATGTCAGCTACGACTGGAGGTCAGTTAGGAGACTGCTGAGCCCAAGTGCGCCCTGAGGGTGCCGGCTAGAGGATGCAGTGGAGATGGGGAGAAGCGGTGGACCTGGGCTGTGTTAGTTCAGGGGTGCTGGGCGTCCATAGCTGGCCACATTTCCCAGCCGCCCATGGTGCTTAGGAGTGTCCATGTGACTCGGCCCTAGTGGATGGCAAGTGGGCAGAGGGGTGCCGCCGCTTCTGGGCCTGCCGTGGCCCCTCCCCACAGGCGTGCCCTGCCTCTTTTCCTTCCCCACAGGCTGAGTGCAGAGACCCGATGACTTTAATCCATGGTGGAGTCAGGGTGGAAGCAGCGTGGGCGCCTGAAGGCGGCACTGCCAGGCTGCTCCCCCAGTCGGGGGAGCTCCCTGCTTTGAACTCCCTGCAGCTGAGGCTTGTGGATGGACTGGGTATGTAGGGAAAGGGAAGGACTCGAGGTGACCCTTGGCCTTTGGTGTGAACAGCTGGGTGCCGGGGGAGTCTTCTGTGGCCCTCACTCCCGGAGGAAGCCGCCACTGCCGCCAGCACCAAGGTGACACGCATTTCAGATTCTGGGTGGCTCTTCCTCATGGAGACTCCGGGCAGAGCCCCAGGCAGCCCCTTCTGCAGCTGTTTGGAGCATCTGCATTCCAGGTGTCTGCTGGAGCCTCGACATGCCCCCTTGGCATATTCCCTTTGGCATGCTTCCCTTGGCGTGCACCCCCTGACATGCCCTCCTTGGCATGCTCCCCTTGGCATGTGCCCTCTGTCCCCCCATGGCTGCCCCAGCCTCTTTCTCCCCAGTCCCTTTGCATTTTTTTTTGCTCCAGTTGCACTGAACTTCCAGCTCCTTGCACAAACTCTTGCCTTGCTGGAAACAGCCCTCCCTGTCGCACTCAGCAGTCAACATTTGTCAAATGGCATGAACCAGCCACGGAGATGCTCTTTACGCATCTTAATGAATGTACTCAGCGCCCCTCCTCATGCGGGTACGGCTGGGTGAGGCTGCCGCGGCTCAGTCTTCAGTTCTCGGCTGAGCTGACAGCTCCTTTCCCGACTTCTCCTCCCGCAGGCTCTCCTCTGGGCTCCCAAGGACTCGGGGCTCCTGCATCTTGTGTTGGTCCCGCTGCACTATGACTTTCAAATTCCATATCTGTGTCGCCCTGGAGACAGGACCCTGTCCGAGCACGCCTGTCCCCAGCACCCAGCACATACAGGTGACAGTGAACAAATATTGAAGGTAAGAACATGGACTCTGCACCTTGACTGCCTGGGTTCACACCCCACTTCTAGCTTACCAGCTGTGTGAGTTGGGGTACCTCAGTTTGCCACCAGTAAAATGGGGTTAGGAAAGTTTCTATCTCTAAGGCGCTGTATTAGGCAACACCTTGTAAAGCCCCCCCAGAGAGGCCCACACTCGATCCTGGGGTCTGTAAATACGCTGACTCACATGGCACACGGGAGTGGAGGGGGCGGGCGGAATTGAAGTCAGCTGACCTTGAGGCGGGAGGTTATCCTGAGTTACCTGGTGGGCCCAGGACAATCACCTGTGTCCTCGTGATGGGGAGAGGGAGGGCCAGGGAGGTGCAGAGGACAAGGCCAAAGAGGGAGGAAGGAGACCAAGCACCAGGAGAGCAGTAACATCTAGAATTTGGAAAAGCTGAGGAGACAGAGTCCTCCCTAGAATTTCCAGACGGGCCTGCAGTCCCGCTAACGCCTTGATGTTAGCCTGCGCCACCTGGGTCGGCCTCCACCCCACACACCTGGAAGAGAACACGTTCGTGTGGTTCACGCTGCTGCACAGCAGCAGCCACGGGGGGCGGCCGCGGCACTTGGGGGATTAAAGAGGCAGAGAAGCCCTGAGCGCCTGTCTGGCCGTGAGGACGCCTCTAGAGGTGTCAGCCATTATGACGAATATCGCAAGTGAGTGGAGCTGGGCCCACAGCGACGTGACCCCAGCACCTGACCTTACTCAGCTGAGAGCAGAACTGGGCCCTCGGCTGCCTCTCCCCTGAGAAGCCGGTGCCACGTGTGGCCCAGAAGCAGGGTGCTGGCGCTGCCGCCTCAGCCTTATTTTTAGCAATGCCATCAGCAAGTTCCACTTCTGATCCGGCCCAGACTTCAGAAGAGCCAGAAACCTGGGCTAAAGTCTCTGTGTGTGTGTGTGTGTGTGTGTGTGTGTTAGGGGGTCCGCCCAGGACCTACAGCCTGGGGGCCTGAGCTGAGCCTCTGGGTGTGGGGATGGGCAGGCTGTCCTCAGAGAAATGTCAGGGCCCATTCATGAGAGAGTTGGTGAGTCCCGACATGAACACAGCTGGAGCCAGAGGGGCCTGGGTTCAATCCCAGCTCCTCCTGCACACGGCACCCCCACTTTTCTGCACCTGGCTTTTCCCATCTGTAGAAAGAGGGTGATAATAAAAATGCCTCATAGGACCATGTCGGGGGTTGTACGACACAGTGTCACTTTACGGGTGCCTGGGGGCAGCTAACCGCCCTTCCTTCGGATGTCTGCACAGAGGATTCCTTTTTGAGAAGCAGGGCAAAGCTAGAACTGTCCAGCCCCTGTCCACACTGACAGACAGCATTTCTCAGTGCAGGAAGCCGAGGGCAGGGGAGACCCCGCCACCAGGAAGTGGCTGAGGCAGGACTTGAACTCAGCTGCTTGGACCCCCAAGTGAGGCAATACAGTCCATTCCCTTCCTCTCCCCCTTCATCGGGCAAGATGCCGTGCCTTTTCCCCCTCTGTGGCCTCTCTGGACCTCTGTCTCTGATCGCTAAGTTGGGGCTGAGGTGGCCTAGCTGACTGGCTGCCCCCACCCTCGTGAGGACCCCGTGACACGCAGCTGAGAGGAGCTTTGTCAAACATGCCCGCGGGGGTAATATTGGGGCCATGGGAGCTGTCTGGCCTGCCAGTCAGGCGACTGTGCCCTGTGCTTGGCGTTTTCGGTTAGTGGCTCTATTTTAAGGCAAGGAGGTTAGAGTTTGTGTATGTGTTTCTCAGCTGGGAAAATCATCAGCTGAGCAGTCACCAAAAACAGCAACACCCCAAGGCACCCCTTCAGCTCCCCCTCCCTTTACCTCCTCCCTTTCTTCCTCCTTTGGGAGCCTCAGGGACCTGGTGATTTTCCTTTGTCCCTTCCTGCCACAGCCACACCCGTGCCCCCCGGATCTTCGTCTTGCAGAGGCCCTGACTATGGCTGGAGCATGGGAAGAACGGGGGCCCCAGTTCCCGGCTGGGCCCCGGACACCTTGCAGAGCACTCACCTCCCTTAGGAGTCTACGTCTCTGGCAGCTTTGTGTGCCAACTGACTCACCACTCTCTGGCAGAGGGGCGAGGCCACCCAGGTGGAGAGGGAGAAGACAGCCATCTAAAGCGGCATGCGGCAGGGCAGTGGTGGGGAAGGAACGTGAGTTTCTGAGAGCCAGACCTCAGTTCATCTTGGGCAAGTGATTACACCGTTCTGAGCCTCAGTTTCCTCATCTGTGATACAGGTCTCAAATATCTGCCCTGCTATCCTTCGACATCTAAATAACAGTGTGAGCCAACAGTTGGGGTGCCCAGCAAATGTGAGTACCCTGTCCCCGCCTTTCCCTTTCCCACACCCCATAGTCTCAGGCTACTGTGACTTTAAGCAACTGATTTTTATAGTTAGAATAAGTTCAGTACTTTTCCAGAAGGGCAGAGGGCCTGGGTAGTCCCCCTCGATAAGAACTCTCTCTTGTCTCTCTCCTTCAAATAAATAAATAAATAAATAAGGACCTTAGGGCACAGTGGGTACCAGCTCTTTAGAGATGGCTGCTGTGGCCTTTTCTGCAGCTTGAGTATCTTTAGGAATCTGGGTTATTAGAAATCCAAAGTTGCCTCTTCCAATTAAAGAATTATAGGTAGCATCTGGGGGATTGCCCAGAATCTTCCATGTCATTTCCAGAGACACCATGTAGTTTGGGGGAGCTCTCTTCCTATGAGGGCACTGATCCATTTATAAGGGCTCCATCCCTGTGACCTAATTACCCCCTAATACCACCTAGGGGGGTAGAATTCAGCATATGAATTTGGCAGGGGACATAAACTTTCAGTCTCTAACACCGGTTTATGGGGGAGAGAGAGTTTATGGGAGGGAACAAAGGTGCCTGAGAGTGCTTCTCGAATCATGAGCACTCAGCCTGCCTGGCAGGGATGGAGAAACTCGCCTGCTTCTTAAAAGCCCCATCTGGAACTGACACTCACCTCGCCTATTCACATTCCATTGGTGGGGATGAGTCACATGGTCAGAGGCAGCAAAGGAGGATGGGAAATATAGTCTCTGGAGGGGCAGGTGTCTTCCAGAGCAACTCCATATTACAGTCTTTGCCGGGGCTGATGAGACAGAGAAACTCTGTCTTTGTATTCAGACAAAAAAGAGAACATTGGTTAGCCTGGTGAGCTGATTAAATAGACATTGCTAAAGAGCTTCTGGAGGACACCTGCCCCTCCAGAGACTACATTTCCCATCTTCCTTTGCTGCCTCTGACCATGTGATTCATCCCCACCAATGGAATGCGAATAGGCGTGGTGTCAGTTCCAGGTGGGGCTTTTAAGAAGCAGGCGAGTTTCTCCATCCCTGCCTACAATCTAGACACAGAATGGCCTGAGGCCCAGGGGGATGGTGGGGCTGCAACATGTAAGCCACCTGGCTTTCCACGTGAAGGAAAGCTGCCCTCCAAGCAGGAACACCTGGCTTGGAATACCATGTGAGTAAAAAATAAATTTCTATTTTGTTGAGCCATGGAAATTAGGGGTTTTCTTATTATAGTAGCTACCATGACCTTAATTAATAAACTTCCCTTATAGGACTGTTGTGAGATTAAAGTAGATAACGTGTGTAATAGATTCCTAAACTGGACTTTTCCTGTTGTCTCAGATTTTCAATTAAAGCCCCCAAATGAGGACACAGGTGCTAAATATTATCCCCACCTTTCCCAGGAAGCCATAAGACTCTCTTAAAACGTCATTCCAACCTTTCTTCCTTCCACATCCCTACCCCCCCCAGCTTATGTAAGCAGAAGACTAGAATTTGAGAATGAATTTCTAGAATAGGGAGACATGGTACACCTTTTCTTCTGTGCTCTCTTGGAGGCAAAGAAAGGGGTACTCCCCCTGTCTTGACATGTTCCATTAGTAGATATTTGGGGTTTGTGCTAGAAGTGGTAAGTAGTATTTCCTTCTTACTAAGTTGGCTTGCAGACCTACCCGTTTGAGCAGGGAGAAAGTGATTAGGGAGATATACACTGTTGCATCGACACCACCACAGTGATACACGTGAGTTGCAGAGCAGGATGTACAATGTAGGATGCTGCTGAACAAGCAAGATGCTGGCTTTTTTATTGATAGAATAATCATACAGCATCAGTTACATGGGGTAGGAGGGCCAGGAGAAAAACATGGGTGAAACTAAGGAATGTGCTTTTGTCACCTAGGGCTTCCGGGGGACATGAGTCTGCTGACCAGATAGTTCTTATGCTTGATGACCAAGTGTTGAAATCAAAACCATACCCCAGACGCCCAGCCATAGCTGTAATCTTATCAACAAGGCATTCCACTGATCAGCTTCTGGGGTCCCTTGTCATACATTGGTCATTGGCCCCCCAGGTGTTCCCCGTCATACCTCGTGATGCACACCCTTCCCAGGGTGATCAAGCTTTCTGCCCTTGGTTGATGTGAAAGGCACCTGTCAGGTTTGGCTCCTGTGACTGATTGGGCGCTTCTAACCTTGTGCAGGAATGCAGAACTGCAGGTAACAAGAATGGTGGCCGAACAGGCCACTTAAGCCTAGCAGACCCTCATAGAATAGGCTGCTTAAGTCTAGCAGACCACAATACACATCATCTGGCTTTTCAAGAATGGGTGAGCTTCCCATGCGCCCTTTGATCAGTATCCCACCCAAAAGGGGTGATCTTTCTGCTTTGCAGGAGACAGGACTGTGGCAGAAAGACTGTGAAGTATACTACTAAGGACAGTCTATGATAGGTTAAGGGATCCCAAACCTCCCCAACAGTCAGGAGACCACTGTGAGACCCCTGAATTATCCACTTGTGTGGCCTGGGAATGCTGGTCTTTGGACCCTGGCCACACAGAAGGAATCCATCTTCTCAAGAGAACGTGAGACATCCGTGGAATGCGTGAGTTCATGTGCCTAGTGGCCACAAGAGGGCAGCAGCACACCATGGTTTTCTCTACTTGACCCTTCTGGATTTGGGTAAACATTTCTGTTGGACATCTCTCCAGGAGTGGAATCGCTGGATCATGTCCTGTGCTTTTTCCTGGGTGGGGTATCTCCCAGGATAACAGAGGTCTCTATACACAACAGGTGAGCAGTAAAGGCTGGTTGCATAAATATGTCCAACAGAAATGTTTACTCAAATCCAGAAAACATGTACTAGAATGTCCACAGTAGCCCCGGACTGGAAACTGCCCGAAAGCCCGCCAAGAATAGGATACATACATACGTGGGACATAGTCACTCCCTGGAATATTATACAGCAACAGAAAAGAATGTGCTGTTGTTACTTGCAGCAATTTGATGCCAACTTACAAACTATGGGGGATAGCCAGGCTGGGTACCCCAAGCTATGAGTGTAGTTGGGGGAGCCTGATTTTCAGCCAGAGATCTTTGTCCCCACCATCTCCTTATCTTCATAAAGAAAGGGATGCCAGGGCCTCCCCGGTGGCGCAGCGGTTAAGCGCTGCGCTGTGGAGCTGTCGGCAGTGGCGACGCGAGTTCGATGCCCGGCCAGGGAGAATCCCACATGGCGCAGCAGACCTCTCCTGCCTCGCCCGCTGCTCCCCTCAGCAGTGTATTTCTGATCTGCCTGTTCTGCTACCCGCTCCGTCTCTGGTGAACTCTCTCGCCGCCCCACGCCTCTGGCCTGTACCCCAGCTTGTATGTATAAATAAAAAATAAATCTTAAAAAAAAAAAAAAAAAAAGAAAGGGATGCCAGGCCGTGCCTTGACATCAGTCTCTAACTTGCAAAGAATGGCAGAAGCAAGGTGAAAATAATAGCTTATATCTAAGCTAACCATAGAGTAACTACTCTCCTAATTTTCATAAATGCCACTGTGGTAGGCACTACTGAGCCTATAGGCTGGGCCCTGCTGTTTATGCCCATTTTACAGGTGAAAAAATGAAAGTCCCAAGAGGTCTAATCAACATAATGGGAGCTAAATTTTTATTTAAGTCACATAATATTCTCAGCAACTATCTGTGTTGGGTACTGTCATTATCCCCATTTTAGAGAAAAGGAAACTGAGGCACAAAGAAGTAGAGTGCCCCATCTGAGACCAGGATGGGGTCAGCGGAGCCCCCACTTCTTGGCTCTGCTTGCAGCTGTTTGTGGTCGCCGTCGGGCCCAGAGCAGGGCAAAGCGCCCTCGTGCCACTCACGAGCCCCCCCAGGGCTCATAACCAGAGTGCGGCCTTGAGGGACGTCCGAGGGGGACGTAAAGCTCTTGGCAGAGAGAACACAAGTCTGGAGCAGTCCCCGCCAGTTCTTTGTTCTCATCCCTGCCTCGCCATTTCCTGGGGTGTTTTCAGACTTTTCCCTGGCCACGTGTTCAGAGTTTACTGGCAGATGCGTCACACCGAGAAGCTCAGCCCGTGGGAGGCCGTGAGCGCAGCCAGCCCGGAGTCAGCTCAGCTCAGCCTGCACTGAAATCCAGCCCCGGATTTGGACTGACTGCTCTTGCCAAGCTGGTGCCTGCTCTGTGGACCAGAGTTAGTGAAACTTCGTGAAAGTTAAGTGCCTCAATGCTGCCTGTGATTTCCACACTGGGGTTGGGGGGGGTGGTGCCCGAGCGAAGTGTTGGGGAAGCCATTCCGAGGGGCAGGCCGACGCACCCTTGCACCAGGCCCTCCTGCCTTCTGCTCTGCTGTGTCCCCCCGCCCCCCCGCCCCGTCTGTCTTTCTCCTCCAGGTTTAAGCAAGTGGGGAGGGAGGGGTGCAGGAGAGGCTGGGTCTGCCCCTTCTCTCCCTGCCAGGCTGCCTCCTGGTGTGATTCCACCTTCTGCTGCCTGTTCCCGGCTCCTGGCGCTGCCCTCCTCCACCCTCGCCCCCCTTGCCCCAGCCACACCTGATGGCTGGTGTTGAGCGAGAGCATCAGTGAAGAGAGTCCACTGAGTGTTTCTACTCATGTGACATCCAAGGACAGGCAACACCCAGCAGCAGCGCTGGGCGGCAGGAGACCAGTTGCCTCTGGGGGCCAGAGACCCAACACGGCGGGGGAAGCTTCTGAGATGGTGGGAAAGGTTCACCTTGACGGAGGGGGCGCTGTCACGGTGCGCTCGTTTACCAGGCTCGCTAAGCCACACGTGGCGTCCTGCGCCTCTCACGTGTGAATCGTGTCTCTGTAAAATTAGTTTAATAAGAAACCCCTGTCTAGATACCAAAGGTGTTTTTTCATTTCCTTGTTGAATTTGATGAAAACAATTTTTATTAAAAAAAAATACAGGTAGACCACAGAAGAGGATATAAAATTTATATATAGGGTTTATTTATTTATTTTTTAAAAATAAAACAGGAGACATCAAACAGAATTCCAGACAAGATCTGGTTTATTCCAGGCCATGCTCAGGGGCAGGGTGGCAGAGGGCTCACATGGCATCCTTCTTACTCTTTCCCTCTGGCCAAAAATGTTGTGGGGCCTGGACCCTTCAGGGTGCTGAGTCAGTGGCTGAGGGGCTGGCCGGGCAGGGCCAGAGGGTCATTCTTCCGAATTCAGCTCCTGCATCTCTCCTTTCTCAGCACCAGCTGGGTGCACAGCCTTGTGCATGCAGACACATGTTCGGACACGATTTTACATCTCTTTAGGAAAGGAAGCAGGGAATTCCAAATATCTGTGTACCCCTCGTCACCACACCCCAGAAAAATAGCCAGTGCAGCCAGCACCTGCCTCAGCCTAATTAAGGGGGAGATGGTTGCCCCACTTCCTAGAAAGCGCTCCTGTGTGCAGGATAAAGTATGCGTGTGGGCTGGGAACAGGGCAGAAGATTCTGGAAACCCTGGCCAGCCCCCAGGTTGTGAGTTAGAGAAGGGCACGTGGGCATGCATCTCCGCTGTGTCTAGAATGCTGGTGGACCCGAGGCCGGTGAACATTCTAGTGCTCCAAGATCTGACGGTGGGTCCAGCTGGATCGTGGCCTGCAGAGAAGGTGGCCTGCTGGAGAGGGTGGGCACCAGTCTTCAGCGAGCCAGGCTCTAAAAGACACTGTTCTGGGGGCTGTAGCCCCTGATGGGGGGACAGGGCCCACCCAGGCACAGACGGCGCTGGCTCTCCAGGCGGCAGAAGCGGTTCTGATTGGACACCCGGGTAGCCACACCCAGCCCACAGGTAGTGGAGCAGGGGCCCCAGGCTGTGCTCCATTCCAGACAGGGGATGCCAGGGCCTGGGGGACCGATGAGGCCAGAAAACTGGGGTCCTGGCAGAGGGGAGGGAGACAAAGGGGTCAGCACTACAAGGTCAGAGCTTGGCAGCCAAATCAACCCACCTGCCAGCTGTGTGATCCTGGTCAGGTGGCTTAACCTCTCTGGGCCTCACTTTCTTTCTAGGCAAATTTCCTATAGTTGATAGAATTGAATGAAATCGTGGAGGTGCCAGCACTTGTAAGCTCCCCATGAATGCCGGTTAGCAGGCCACTGAGACAGTGTTGATGTGCTGGGCCCAAGTAAACAGTGAGCTTCTGTTTACTGTGATAAAGAGCAGCTTGGGGGAAGGCTCCTCTGGCCTGTGCCAGGAGCTGTGGTTCCAGGCCAGGCCTGAGACAAGCATCAGGGCCACCGCGGCCTGGCTTTGTCTGCCCCTTAAGCCTTCTTCTCTCACATCTTGGTGCCCTTGCTTCCAGTCTTTTATAACAGTGGTCTCCACTGGGGACAATGCTGCCCCCGGAGGACATTGGGCCATGTCTGGAGACGTTTTTTTGGTGCTCTTGGCTGGGGGTGGGGCTACTGGAATCTAGCAAAGATGCTGCTCACACCGACTGTGCACAGGATGCTCCCACCCCCAGCAGGGCCCACATGCCAGTGGTGCCAGGCTGAGAAACCCTGCGTGATAAGCACGCAGCGGGCGCGGGCATGTGAACAGCATGGCACACTGCGGCCACCACATGCCGGAAGTCAAGTTGCATATCCGGGGCCCCACCCTGCTGAGAACTCGCTGGCATTCCCCTGTGTCTTTAGGCACATGAGTCCTGGGGCTTACTGCAGCCACTGCGAGGGGCTGAGTGCATGTCCCTGTTTAATTGCTTTATTGTGTCATTGGAGTCATATAATCATCATCGTCATCTCCAGTGATATAATGCAAAATCTCTAAAACTGAAGTGTTTCTAGCAGGAGAATTGTTTTCCTTCCCCTCTGCCCATCCGCAAGCCCATGGCCAACCATCTGGCGCAGTTCAGTTTTGATCAACTGAATACTATTATATAGTATTTAAATTATATAAATATAAATATATTGGTACCTATTATAATAGTATACTTCTATATTATACCTTCGCTAGGAAATGTGAGAATCTGGTTCAAATACCCTGTTATATCCTAACCCCCTCATTTCCCTTCCCCACTCTGCAGTCAGTTTTTATTTTGAATTATTTATGACCTAAAATGGTATCCTTGCACCACTGCTTCCTGTTTGGTCACTTCTAAAGAGGTTGGGACTCTCCACCCCACTCCCCTACGTGTCTCCTCTGCCACCGCCCCTCCCAGCTTGGGTCAGTAAAACCTTTGATGTGTCTAGATAGCCTCCCCTCAAAAGCCCGCCCCCAGGCTTCCCTGGCCCCCCAGCCTGGGCCACCCCCCCCCCCGCCGCTCACCTTGGGCTGGGAGGGACGGGACCCCCAGCCCCGGTCCCTGGTCACACACCCACTCGAGACAGCACCTGCCAGGGACCTCAACCCTCCTGGGGTATGGGCAGTCCCAGCTGGGCAGCCGCACGTCTTCGCTGCAGAGGGGCACGCAGGTGAGCCCGCCGTCCTCGCAGCGGCAGCGGATCCTGCAGTGGGGCTGGAAGGTCTCCCCATCCCGGTACAGGCGGCCATTCAGCTCGCAGCTCCCGTCATCCTCTCCCACTGCGGAGGGGAAACCAGACCCCCATCGGTGACCCCCAGCTTTTCCCCTTGTCACGTCCTCCGTGGGCCTCTCTGCCAAGCTGGCCCGGATCCAATGGGGAGTCGGCGCCCTTAGAGGACAGGAGCACCTTTTTGGCCCCCTAGCACCCCCATGCACCCTCCCCACCGCCAGGGAGATAGATCTCAGCATCCTGGCACGGGGTTTGCAGAACACTGGCCTGATTTAAGCCCCTGTATAACCCTGGACCTTGGCCAAGTGATTTCACTTCTTGCCTCAGTTTCCTCACCTGCAAAATGGGTTTTGATGGTATTTATTTCACAGGGTGGTAGCACTGACTAAATGAAATGCTATATGCTGTAGTCCAACTTAAAGGAGACCTTCAGTAGATCCTGGCTGCGCTATCGTTCTTGTAGAGTCCTTAGGTATCAGTGATGCATACCTACTGGGTATACAGTTGTTGTGGACACGGAGATTTCATGGTCCCTCTGCTGTATTGCAGGCATCGCTGTCAGGCTGGGGCCTAATTGCCACCTGTGCGACTTTGGGTAAGTTACTCAACACCTCTGAGGCCCTTCCCAGTAGCAGTGATGAGCTGTCACCTGTGCTTTCAGGGACATGAAGTGACCTGACATGGCATCGAGCAGGTGCTCAGGAAACACCGGGAGTGAAGCCTGCGGACACAGGGGTTGGCCCTGGCAGCCCCGCGCCAGCTCAGAACGTGGATGCGACACAACGCTCAGCAGATGCCCTCTGAATGCGTGCCCGCCTGAGGCTCAGCATGTGAGTGACACTGGCAAAACAGTTCTGACTCATTAGAGTTGCTGAGATTCCCCTGGTGCCCTCCTGTGCCAGCCACTGTGCTCCCAGACGGGGCTGAGACACCATCCAGGGACCCCAGGGCCTCTGAGGGGCCAGCGGTGAGAGCCACCATCTCCAAGACTCCAGGCAGGGCCCTGGGGTGACGCGTGCTGGGGAGGGGCAAGGACAGGGACAGTGGGCAGGGTGACACGTGGCAGTTCAGCCAGGCCTGGGGCACAGACTCCTTGGCAAGCAGGTTTTATGCAGGTCTTCTGGGAAAAGCCTTAAATAGGCCCCCCGCACGGTGGGATTTTGAGATCTCATAGGGGGGTCTAACCCCAGTGCCGGCTCTAGCTGTGGGCCCGGGGCAGCCCTCTGCCACTCTCTGAGCTCAGCCCCTGCCCAGGGGTGGCTGGGGACTCCATGAGCTCATGAAACTGAAGGGGTTTGCCCCAGGCTGGCTCGAGGCAGAGGCTCCGCCAGTGGGAGTGGGTTGTGCTTGTCCTCGGAGACGGCACCAAGTCAGTTCTCTCCTCCTTCCAGACCACAGCCCTTAGGCTCCGAATCCCTGACCTTTTGGTCCAGACCACGTGGCTGTGGTTTCTTAGAAACCACAGGGTAGCTGCCCCTTGGTCCCCACCCCCACCCTGGCCTATCGGGCTGCAGGCTTCTGCTGCCCCGGCCTCGGTCACTGGTAAACAGTAGCGAGTAGCGGGGTGGTAATGTGAGCCAGGTTTCCTGGAGCCTCTCTTGGGTGCACCAGCTCACAGCAGGTGGGGGCAGGGTGGGAGCAGAGGTGAAGATGCCCGGGCAGCCGCTCCCTGCCCCGGGACCCCTGTACACCCAGTGCATGGGCTCCAACACCAAAGGCACCTCCAAACTTACTCGATCTCGGATTCCTCTCCCCCCATTCATACACATATGCAGTTGCCTAAACCCTACTCCTTCCGGGCCCTCTGCAGGTCCCTTTTCCAGCACATTCTCCCAAATAACTTCAGAGCACTGTCTTACATCTGGCAAGGCTACATCCTCCCTCCCCTTGGAGAGTCCTCTCTGAGAGGAACATTAGAGTTGTTTAAAAAAAAAACTTTTTCTTCAGCCACTTGCAAACTGTGTGACCTTAGGTAGGTGATTTAACCTCTCTGAGCCCCAGTTCCCTCATCAGGGAGATGGGGCCGTAACAGGTCCTCCCTCATGACTAAGGATAAAATGAAATCATGTCTGAGAAGGGCTTGCTCACAGCACATGGCTCCTGCAAAGATCTCGTGAGGATGACTATTCTTTCTTTCACTCTACGACTAGGCATGCGGACCTCTGTACCAGCCACTGTCCTGGTCGCCGGCGCTACGGCAGTGCTGATGCCTGGCCCATGGGAAGTGCCGTGCAAATGTCCACATTTGCCATGGACCTTACGTGTGACAGGTACTCCAAGTGACAGCCTTGTACTAAATGCCACTTACCTCACTGCTTTGTTGAATCTATTTTAATGAGCCCTCCTCTATAGTTTTATAGCCGATTGCCCTTTTTCATGGCCGTACTCCCCTGGCCAAATAGAGCATTTAACAAGGATTTGCTGTTGCCAACTTGCTGCCCATATGTTTTGTTGTTTTTCTTTTTAACAAGGTTTTCCCTGTAGCTAGACTCGCTGTCAGTGATTCATGCCCCCCCCCCTTATTTTTAGAGAAGTGTGACATGCGTTACATGAAAGGCAGAAATTGCTCTACAAGGCTGGTCTTTTTTTAAAATCCTGCACCTTTTTCCTTTTCTCTCGAGCGGCGGTTCTCAGTTGGGGACGATTTTGCTCCCTGAGGACATTTAGCAGAGTGCACAGTCATGACTGCTGGCACCCGGTTGGCAGAGGCCAGGGTGCTGCTGAATGTAGGGCACCTGGCACAGGGCTGCCCGCCCCCGAGCTACACAGCGTCCCTGGACCAATGTTGGAGACTGATCTAAAGCCTCGGAGGGCACCAGGGCCTGGACGGCGGAGAAAGCAGTGACGCTCAGGAGCGTGAGCCCACGGCCGTCCCGGAGAGGAGCGAGGACCCAAGGGCTCCGACCGGGAGGAAGAGGGACAGGATGTTGCTTGGGAGCCTGGTTGGCCCGGCCCCCAGCTGTGTGCCATTGCGCATGTCAGTTAATATCCCCGAACCTCAACTTCCTCAGCTATACAGCGGGTCTGAAAGGACTTCCCTCCGGGGTCACTGTAAGGATGTGGCCTAGGGAGGACCTTGCACCTGACACGTTGTGCCCTCAATGAGGACTTAGGCTTTTATTTCCCCAGAAGTGCTGTGAGGGTCCTGGAAGGAGGTGACGACTCTGGTTTGAAGCATCCAGGGGGGCTCCCCGGGGGAGGTGTGTCAACTTTGCAAGTGGGCTGTGGTTTGGAGTAGGAATGGGAAGGCTGCTCAGCCAGTGGGCATAGTGGGAGAGGGCCCAGGGGCGGGGGGGAGTGGGCCTGGGGAAGCCTGGTGGCCAGATTTGGCTGGAATGGAAGGTGCCCCAGAAGGGAGTGTGAAAGGAGGCGGAATGAGGAGACTTCTCTTTGACTCAGGGCCCCCTGGCTTTGGCCCTCCCCAACACGCCCTCCTCAGTCCCGCAAACCTGCTTACAGAGACACGCGGCACCCCGGCTGCCAGGGCCTGCCCCCGGCTGGCAGACCAGGCCCTGGCTGGGGTCGCAGACGTGGAGCTGGTCGCAGGGCTCCCCCAGCCTCCGCGCACATATCCGGCAGCAGCCGCAGCCATCCAGCACCAGGGGCACCCCCGGTGGGCATCGGGGGGGTGGCCAGGGGCAGGTGCACGGCGTTGGGCACAGCTGGGCATATACCTGCAGAGGGAGAGACCTCACTGAGCCGTGCTCGTTTGAGGGGGACCGTGAGTTCCTCACTCTGGGCCCCCTCTGCCAGGCTGGACAGTGGGTGTACATTCGGCCCCCGAGACACACACGCTGGACCCCTGCAGTCCCACAGCACTCTCCAGAAGGCAGCGTGGACTTTGGCTGCGAGCGTGGACTCCGTCTAGGGTTCTGGGCTTAACTCTGCCCCTGATTAGCTGAGCCTCAGCTCTCAGCTCTCTGAGCCTCAGTTTGCTCCTGTGTAAAAAGGGGAGCAATAGCGATATCTGACTTGGGGTCCATCTGGGGAGTCCATGAAGCAGTGGTGTGTGCTAAGCCCCTGGCACGTGGCCTGGCGTGCGTGGCTGCCCAGGCAAGTGGGGCAGGACTGGACCCGCAGGCCTGATGCCCAGGAGGCACTCCCGACAGTGACACCGGCTGACACGTGCCATGGGCACACTGTGTGCCCAGCGCTGTCTGGTTTAACACCCGTGTGAGGACCAGCCTATGCCCATTTTAAAGATGAGGAAACTGAAGCTCAAAGCAGTGTAGGGCTGTGGCCAGTGAGAGAATGGGCTGGCGCTGGGGGCAACAAAAGGCCTAAGAGCCAGATCAGAAGCCAGGGTCACTGACCCCAAGGCCCAGGCTTCCAGTGTCCATGCTCACCTCTCGTGCTCTGGAAGCTCTGATGCCAGCTTAGCCTCTGCCTCAATTTACCCATTTGCTCAAGAGAGATAATGGGAAGCTGGGGAGGGTGTTTCAGGATGGCCGAGGAGAGATGGGTCCTCTCGGGTCCCCCTCCATGTCCGCCCATCACACAGATCCGTGCTGTGGTCGCCAGGGGCAAGGGTCTGGGCCTGGAATCTTCCCGGCAAAGTTGAAACTGCATTTCTGTCACTGGCTTGCTGTGTGACCCTCACCTGTCACTGAACTGCTCTGTGGGGAGGAAGCAGCTTTCTCCTCCCTAAAATGGGGTGGAGACCACCTGCCTTGGAGCCGTGACGTGATTACGTGGTCACCGCCACTCTGTGGACGTGGCTGCCTGTTCCCAGGTGTCTGCCGCCCGCCCTGCCCACAGTCCGGCGCCCAGGCTGAGGCTGCCGGGGAGACCTGTGCTCCCTCGTGGGGAGGCTGTGGCTTTGCATGTGCTGATGACTCACTCTGGCTCTGCGCAGGGTGTTGTGGGACTGAGTCTGCGACAGCTGCATCATGGTCTTTTGTTTAACCCTGGGCTCAGAGCACCCTGGGCCTCATGTCCTGCCCACATCCCGAGGGGAGAACAAGCAGCGGGACTGGGATGCCAGCTGGGGCTCAGCCTCCCGGACCGCCCGGGAGGGAGAGACGGTCCTGACCGCTGAGGAGCAGGGAAGTGCGGGCAGGTCAGGGGCGTGGCGGGGCCAGCCCACGGCACCCGAGCTCGTGCTGAGAGTGACAGTGCTCAGCACCTGCAGTCTCCGTCTAGATTGAGGGTGGCAGGCACAGACGGAATTCCCTGCCCCCACCCTCAGGTCTAGCCGAGGCTCCACCTCCTCCATTGCTCTGAAGTTTTGCTGTGTGGCTTTGGCAGATTGCGTACCCTCTCTGAGCCTTGCTTGACTGAAAAGGGGGATGATAGTTCCTCATAGGGCCGTTGGACACACTAGGCAAGGCAGGCATTCCACAAGCCCCCTAAAAAGTGCAGCACTGGGGGCCTCCCTGGTGGTGCAGTGGTTGAGCGCTGCGCTGTGGAGCTGTCGGCAATGCAAGTTCGATGCCCAGCCGGGGAGAATCCCACATGGCGCAGCAGACCTCTCCTGCCTCGCCCGCTGCTCCCCTCAGCAGTGTATTTCTGATCTGCGTGTTCTGCTCCCCACTCTGTCTCTGGTGAACCCTCTCTCTCGCCACCCCGCGCCTCTGGCCTGTACCCCAGCTTGTATGTATAAATAAATAAATCTAAAAAAAGAAAAGAAAAAAAAAAGTGCAGCACTGGGGAGCAGGTCGTGATCTTGTGGAGGTGGCGCCCTGTCCCCTTCGGCCAGGGTGGCAGGCCACTCCCTCCTGAGGACCCAACAGGCATCGTGCAGTTAAAGTCTGAACTGACTCATACTTAGGCAAAGTGGGTCTGATCTGGCGCCTCCCCGGTTATAATGAGGACCCCACTTCTGCTTTGCTGGGGGCCGTGAGGATTGGTGGTCATCGTACAGGTCCTTCTGGGCATGCTCCAGGCCCTGTACTAAAGAAGCACTTCAGGAGAATGACCATAAACGCCCTCACGAAGGCCCCTGAGCCCAGGGCACCGGCAGGCTCACAGCGAGGGGAACTTGCCTGTGGTCACCCAGCGGAGCTGGCCAGGCGCTGTCGGGGTCCCAGGGAGGGAAACTGCGTGGCCCAACACGGGGCCCGAGAGAATTCACCCAGGGGTCCTCGGCAGTGACGTCACACCTCCCCCACCACACCAAGCAGTCAGCCACCTTTGTGGGGTCTGGGTCCCCCTTACCTTTGAGAGGAGGCAGAAGAAGGAGAAGGCCAGGAGGTGGGTGTGTGGTGTCCCCCTCATGTTACTGTGTCCCGCAAGGAGCCAGCTTTGAGTCTGGGAGGCAGGACCTGTAAGTCTTTATGTTCCGGCACAGCTATGAGGTCACTCCCAGGCAAACCACACACACACGCACACACACACGCACACACACACACACTTGTGTGCACACACATGCCTTTGCATTCCTGTTTCTCGTTCCATCCTCATGCTCATACCTGAAAGTCAGATGATGGTGGCCACCAAAAGGGTGTCTGTCAGTGCAGAGTGTGTGTGTGTGTGTGTGAGTGAGCCAGACCCGGGCCAGCACCAAGAGCTGTGACAGGCTGGCAGGGGCCTCTCTAGCTCCTCCCAGCCCGAGGGCCTTCCAGGCTGCTGCTGTAGCTGCAGCAGCCCTGCCCCAGACCCCTCGCGGACCCCAGGGGCTGTGGGCCCAGGAGTGCTCCCTGGACACCCCCTTAGCAGTGCCGACCGGAGTTCTCCTCAGCCCCGTGGCCTGAGTCTGGGCAGTTTTGGCGGGGCCTGTGGTTTCTGGCAGGAGGATTGGCCATCGCCCAGAGGTGGGTGTGACCCGGAGCAAAACTTCCCTGGGAGGCTGTTTGCTTTTGGCACGAGGGCCCTCCCGCGGCTGTTTCCAGGCACTGCAGGTGGCCCGTGCCGCAGCCGGAGCCTCTGTCCTGAGCCCACGCTCAGGGGGCACTGTGTGCTGATGGGGCGAAGCGAAACCACTTCCCCTCTCCAGCCCACTCAGAGGCCCCGTGCAGGGACTGAGCACCCGGCACTGACCGTAGGACAAAGCGGGAGAGGCGCCGACAGAGAAGGAACAGGTGGGCCCCTGGGGTACTGAAGGGGTCCTGGTTCAGAGGCAGAGCTTGCTGAGGCCGTGTCCTCAGAGAGCCGAGAAAGGGGCTTGTGAGAGCAGAATGTTCCAGGCGGAGGTGATAGCACATACAAAGGCCCAGAGGTGGAAGGTTACCTACCCGGGAGCCACAGGGCTGGTAAGAGGGGGCTGATCTGGGGTGAGGACTGGAGCTGCGCCTGGAGGGGAAGACTCACCAGTTTATACCACCAGAATCTCGGGGACATCCATAAAGTCCCAGCCCCTGGAGGTGTGGGGCATAAAGACATGGGCTTCGCCAGAATTTGACAAATAATGGAAATAATGGGGTGGCTGGGGAGGCTATTCCCCCTGGAACCTCTGCTGGTACCCCAAACCTCAAAGTGAGGGAGCTGGGCAGCAGAGGGTTCCAGAATGGGTGACTGGTGAGGAAAAAGAGTGACTTGATGAAGGGGTTTTTCAGCATGGAGGAAATTCCCTTCTGCTACAGTCTAGGGGGTAGGGGAGGAGGAGAGGGTGGATGGAGGTTGAGGATGAAAATGTGGGATTTGATCATTTATGGCTGGAGGAAGTGCTGGGGTGGGCGTGTCCACAGACTTGGAGGGAAGGAGATAGAGGGTCCTGTATTTATTCTTTTGGAAATGTGTATGCTTTAGGGTATTTACACTGAGAGAGGAACATTTTTTAACAACCCCTTCTTCAAACAACAAAATTACTTTCCTTAATCATGAGATTTCATGTGGGAACTAAATTTGCACTTACCAAACAAAAGCATTACCCTTGGCAGCTTTCAATTAAAACATTACCCTTCACTGTTAGGGTAAGAGGGGGGTCCTCAGGAAAGGGGAGTGTCCCAGGACCCCACCCCCGCCTCAAGCCAGACAGATCCAAGACACCTAGGACTACGAATCCCAGAATGCCATCATCACCGAAGGAAGGATGCTGAGGACTGAGGGTGGAGTTAAGAAATGGTTTTGGGATTTAAAAACCAGACCTGTGAGCTTGGAGGGGGGCGATTACTCGTGGTTGTGTGTTGCCAGGTTTTCGAGTGTGCCATTAAGATTCCAGCTCAGCGGAACTGGTAGGCGCATTCACCAGTTCATTCTTTATCTTTTTCCCTTCCCTTTTTGTAAATAAACCCTTTTAATAATTTTATTGTGTGTGTCTGCAGTTGAGTCTTTTAAGTCCCTTTAAGCGCATGGGTGAGAACCCAGACAGGCACCCCATTTATATCGGGGCTGCCCTGTAACATTAGGAATTTTAAACCCAAACCCAGTCATTACCATCAAACCCCAAGGTGAATTTGTCTTCACTCCACACTCACTGTGTGCACCCTTCTGTTCAGAAGCCCAGGTGTGTGACGGGCCCGCCCCAGAGCAAGCCCGAGAGCTCCGAGCGAGCTCTTAGGAACTTCCTCTGCGAAGGTGTGTCTCTGAGAAGTGTGGGGGCAACTGCGTCCCTAGAAACGTCTAAATGAATGAAGGTCCCTGCAGAGTGTTTCTTGAAGCCTCCAAAATGAAGATGTCCTAATTCAAAGTTGACCTCTCCATTTTCAAAATTCAACCGTTACCAGAGTTACTTAGCGTATAGACCAGTAAAAGATGTTTTCAGGACGGGGTATTTTGTGACAGGCTGTATTTAGATTTGCCAGCGTGAGGTGATGACAAGAAGCTGACTCGCAAGGACTTGATTTCTCTGTAAACTCTCTGCAAGGTGCTCTTCTTCACTGCCTGCCCCCAGGGCAGAGAACTCCAGCTTGCTTTCACGCCAAGGCCACTGATTTTAATGACAATGGACATGATTGTGTATTAAGTACTCAGCTGAAACCAGCCCTGTGCTAAGTACTTTTCATAAAAAGTGACGCTTCTAATCCTCCCAGTCCTCACCTCAGTAAGAAAAGTGTGGTTCAGAGAGGTCCATTAACTTGCCTATGGTCACAGAGCCAGGAAACAGCCATGTGTCCAGCACAAGCTCCTAAGACTCCAAAAGATGTAGTGGTTTGTGTTGTTGCTGTTTATTTTGTTACTGCTCATAGAACTCTCTGTAGCATATGGTTTTCCCCGATCAAGATACATTTCCAGAAGGTTCCTACTCCCCTTCTTAGACCATAGCCTTTGCCCCCCAGGTGCTCCTTATTCTGACCTCTATCAAAGCTACTTAGTTTCTCCTGGGAGGAACTGTTTGAACCACTTCTTTCTTTGACACAGGAAGGAAGACAGGGGAGAAGAGGAGGCAGAAAGAGAAGAAGAAGCCACAGAAGAGGTGAGGTGTGCTGTGGGCTGGAGGCAGGGCCAGTGCTGCCCGGGGAGGTCGCAAGAGATGAGACCGAGTGTTGCTTGGACTTGTTCTGTCTGATAACAGAGACAGTAGGTAGTGTGGGCAGCGGGAGGCCCTGGGGCCTGGCGGGCACGAACGCCTGGGGGTAGCAGCCTAGTTGGTGATGAAAGTTTGAGCAGGGACCTGCTGCTGCCGGTACCGAAAGACTGTGCTGACTGACTCCATGTTGCTCACTCCCCCAAACTGCCACGCTGGGCACCAGAGAGATATGGCAGTCCAGGGAACGCTGTGAGGCTTTTGGGTGCTGCTACAACCCCCCAGAGAAGGCCCCCGAATGAGCACAGCTCATTTGTGCCAGGGCTGGTTAAATCAAAAGGTCCTGGCTGCAAATCTTAACTCCCCCACCGACCCGGTGACCTTGGGACTAGGGCGTAATGATACTGCCAGATGACTGAATTGTCTGCACATTAGTTTGTGAAGCACATTATTCTCGACCAGTGGCCTCCGAGGTCAAGGTGGAGAAGAGGGGTGGGGAAGACACATCAGCCCTGCTCTACCTGGGACCAGAAGGGACACTCTCACTGCTGCCCCCATCTTATTGACCGAAGTCAGTCATGTGGCCCCAACTTACCTGCAGAAAACCTGGGGCATGTCTACCCACGAGGGGGGGATGGGGACATGTGTCACGTTGCTTGTCACATGTATCTCGGACACAGACTTTTGTTTCTCTCTGTTTCTGGGTTTGTTCTGAGGCGGTTTCCGTGTTCTTTCGGATGTGGACCAGGCCTGACATTTGAGGATTTAGGAAATGCATCTGGAACATGAACTCGGAGAGCACGTCTAGAGCAGAGCACCGCACGTAGGAGCCAGGAAAAATATTACATATTAAGTATTAATATCTGCTTTCAAAGTATGAAATCACGTTCAGTGTGTCAGCTCTCTGCACGTGTTCTCCCTTCAAGTTCAGTGCACATCTGGGCCAGGTGAAACCAGAGCACCAGAGAGTGCGGTGAGGAAGTTTCTGGACACTGGGAACACACCTTTGTTACACTAGTTCATGGGGACAGAAATCCCGCGCAGCCTCTGGCCTGGGTAGGGCTGGGAGTGAGCAGGAGGAGGTTCCTGGGGGTCCTCACTCTCATGGTCTCAGGGTCCTCTCTTGGAAGTTGGGGTCTGCGGCAGAATCTGCTGGATGCACATGCCAATGCCTTTCTCTGTAACTGACCCCTGGTTCAGTTCAGGGGAGCAGAGCACTCAGCTTTGCAGCCAGGCACGGCCATGGGACTCGGCTGCAGCAAGGAGACATAGCAGTGTGCAAGTTCTGGGGAGCTTCCCTACCAGGAAGGACTTCCCTCCTGTGCCCCACCCCCGCTCCGCTCTTCCTCTGGCCTCCCGTCAGTAATGCAGGTGTGATGGGGATGCTTATGGCCTTCTGGGACCATGGAGTTCTCCCAAAGATGGATCTGATGTCTGGAGGAGCAGGGATGAAGGAGGAGCCTGGATCCCTGATGTTTCCAGGCGCTGCCACATATTCCCAGGACTCCACTATAGATTTCATTGGCATGATTTTAAAAAATCAGTATACATATTATATGTAGAGAAGAATATTATAAGAATAGTAATATATTTTAATATATCTGTTCTCTGTAATATAAAAATGTGTGTGTGTACTCTCTTGTTTAAGGAACCATTATTCTGAGTTTTTTTGGTTGAGTATTGCTGGTGTAAAAGTGTTACTGGTTTTTGTTGCCAGCCTTGCAGAGCTCTGTCGTTTGTTCTAGAACTTGGTCAGTGTAGTTGGCTAGCTTGTCAGGGCAGATGATCACGCCACCTACAGTCGCATCTCCTGCCTCCATTATTTCCATCTCACTGATCTCCTGGCTCCAGCCTTGGGGTTAGGCAACAGTGGCGCTGGTGAGGGTTCTCTCCATGTTCCCGACGCCGACACAAAGTTTTTCCACTGGGAATATTTTCCGTGGGTTTTTAATATTAAAATCTTGACCATATTAAGGAATTTCTCTTATGTTCCTAATTTACTAAGCATTTTTAAAAATCCTAAATACCTAAAGATCTTATCAAAAGCATTTTCTGCATCAATCGGCATAACCGTTGGATTTTATTCCCTTTCATCTAATGCTGCAGTGGATTTTCTGATGCTGATTCATTCCTGGGATAAACCCTTCCTGATGGGGAGGTATTAGTATTTCAACACATTGCTGAATCATCCTGCTAATATTTAATTTAGCATTTTTCTATCCTATGTTCATTAGTGAAATGGGCTTATAATTTTTGTCATATTGTCTTACCTGGCCTTTGCAATCGTGATGACACTTGCCTCATAAAATAAATTAGGTTTGTTTCTTTGGGGTTGTTTGAAATAGGCTTTAACTGTTTCTTTACAGGTCACAGGATGTCTGCATGATTTGGTGGGTTGGAAGGGCTTTGCCCACCATCTCAGTAATAGTGGTTGTCCTATTTAAATTCTCTTATTTCTTCTTGGTCCAATCTTTTGGCGTCTTTCTAGAAATGTATCTGTTTTTCCTGAGCTTTTAAATATTTAATCCTGTAACTATTCACAGTGGCTTTTAAATTACTTTTTTTTTTTTTTAAAGATTTATTTTTTATTTATACATACAAGCTGGGGTACAGGCCAGAGGCATGGGGCGGCGAGAGGGTTCACCAGAGACAGAGCGGGGAGCAGAACAGGCAGATCAGAAATACACTGCTGAGGGGAGCAGCGGGCGAGGCAGGAGAGGTCTGCCGCACCATGTGGGATTCTCCCCAGCCGGGCGTCGAACTCACGTCGCCGCTGCCGACAGCTCCACAGCGCAGCGCTTAACCACTGCGCCACTGGGGAGGCCCCTACTTTTAAATTACTTTTAATCTCTAGCAAGTCAATAGTATTCTCCTTTTCTACCCTGCTTTTATTTTACTTATTTGCATCATATCTTTTTGGTCTTAATCACTCTTATCAGGAGTCTGTCTCATATTAATTTTGCCCTAGAAGTGACTTTTGGTTGTTATTCTTTCACATTCTTCTTTTGTTCTCTGGCTCATTGATTTGTTCCCAGGAATTTTTCCGTTACGTGCAGCTGCATTTTATTTTGGCCCTTACAATACAGAGTTCCAGACCTTACCACACCAGGTCTTCGGCGAGGTCACATCCCTCATGGAAGGTCCCAGAAGGGGCCCAGCGAGTGGCCACAGCCACCCTGGGCCAGGTCGCTGCCCTCCCCCTCGAGCTGCAGGCTCCATAAGCCTAGATGGCTGCCCTCACCCTGCGCCTGCCCCTGGCCTTAGCCATGCTGGGAGGGGCTAATGGGGGACTGATGCCTGCAGCCTGCTCCGCTGGCCGCTCTGTGTCTCTTCTTACCATGCACCCCCAGTCTGGTCAGGAGTTCAGAGGCCTGCTTCAGCCCTGAGAGCCCAGGTGCCCTGCTACACAAGCCCACTCCCTCTCCCCCCGGACAGCTGCGGGGCTTGAACCGTTTAACATCTGGCTGGCAAGGCTCTGCATGCAACACCAATGAGGTCCCTGGCGAGAGGAGTGGAGTGTGGAGTCCTCAGCATACGCACTTGACTGCCTCTGGATAGGCCAGTGGGGGCTCTGGGTGCCTGCCATGGAGGGCTCCTCATTACCAGGTGGGGGCTGGCAGGGGGGCTATGTCAAGGGTGCAGCTGGTGAGGTATAGATAAGCCTGCTGGGGAGCCTGATGGGATGTGGGAAGGGTTTGGCAGTTGGCATGAGGGTTTGTGTTCGGACCTAGTGTTCAGACCTCCCTAGTATGCCAGGGAGGTGACAGTGAACGTGGCACTTGTTAGGTGCTAGATACATTTGCTACATGAGGGAATGAATGAATGAATGAACGAATGCATTTGGGAACCCATGCTCTATCCTTAGCTCTACTGTTTTACCTTCTTGGGCAAGGTCCTTGGTCTTGTTTGGTCTCAGTTTCCTTTTGTGAAAAATGTGAGAGAGGTAGACTCACTATTGTGGAGGGCCTCCTCACTCTGAGAATTCACCCCCCAGGCCTAGAAGCATTTTGGGTGTGGCAGCTCTTACTTGGGGGGAAACTTGGGGGGAGGGGCCTCAGGAATGACAAGCTCCAGAACAGCTGAGGGTCCTAAGATAGACTCTCTGAGATTGACTAATTACTAGAGTTTGGGGGACCCCACGGGGCTGAAATCAGCTGGGCCTGAGGGACCAGGCACCAGGGCAGAGGTGACTCTGCTCTTGGCCAAACATCACATGGAGAAGCAGCTGACACGTTAGTCTACTCCTTCCCCACCTGGAGCCCTGCCTCGGTGAGGATGTCCACACTCCAGGGACTTACCTTCATTGCTGAGTCCCACTAGATGCCTGTCCCTGTTGAGTCCAGTCATCCATGTGTCCAGCAGTCCATTTGTCCATCCACTAACCTGTCCACTCATCCAACTGCCCCTCCACCCACGCGTCTGCCCACACACCCATGCATTTGTTCACGCAACACTGAGTGTAGTGGGCCGTGCCCTACTGTTAAATAAAGACTAGAAAACAAGTTCTCTGGCCACAGTGAGGTCATAGACTAGAGGGGAAGGTAGAGACAAGCAAAGAGATAAAAGCACAGGGGAAGGAAGTGCCAGGTACTGAGGGCTGCAGGAGGAAGGCCTAGCCCAGTCTGGGAGGTAGGAGAGGCAGCTTTGAAAGTCTGGGGGGCAGGCGGGGATGTGTGTGCAGTATCTGAGCTGAGTCTTAAAGCAAGAGTGGGCATTGTCCAGGGGAAAAGGCAATTAAAACAGAGGGGCAGAGAGAACAAAGGCCTAGAGGTAGCCTGAGAGCTGAAATTGTTTGGGGAGTTGCGAGTAGCTGAGTCTGGGTGAAACGTGGGGAGCCAGGTGGGAGGAGGGGTGAGGTGAGGCTGGAGGGACCCGGTGTGTTAGCGGGGGAGGGCACTGTGACTAAGGTAGAAATAGGGACCGAGGACTTGGGGCATGTCTGGGAATGCAGAAAAGCTCTGGGCCAGGCATCAGAATGCCAGGTTTCGGCCCCCCGCCCCCAGCCCTGTGTGATCTTAAGCCTCCCTCGGGACCTCAGTTCCCCCACTGTGGCCTGACAGAGTTACTCTTCGTGGCCTCCTGGGACACTTCCAGGTCTGAGGGAGCCCCTGAGTCACTTGTGTCAGCAAAACCAATACCCACACGATCATCTGGCCTGGCCTGTGGAGGGAGCTAATTGTTCCCAGAGTCTCTTTGTGTGTATGTTTCGGGGGCATTGGTTAGGGGGACTCTGGTTAGGGTTGTCCCCATGGGGCTCCCGGTCGTGGGATATGCCAAGAAGGGCGTGAGTCACTGTCAGTCATCCCTTCAGGCCCCAGGGCCCCTGTTGAGGGGAGGGAGCCCCTTTCTCTCCTCCTCAATGTCCCAGAGCCCCCTTTTCAAGACAGCAAATCCCTTGTTCAGAACATAATCCCATATAAAAATTTCAATTATATGTTTGAGAAATTTGAAAGTTGAAAAGTTGTTTGAGGGGCCTCCCTGGTGGCACAGCGGTTAAGTGCTGCGCTGTGGAGCTGTTGGCAGCGGTGACACCAGTTCAATGCCCTGGGGGGGAGATTCCCACATGGCGCGGCAGACCTCTCCTGCCTCGCCCGCTGCTCCCCTCAGCAGTGTGTTTCCGTTGATCTGCCTGTGCTGCTCCCCGCTCTGTCTCTGGTGAACCCTCTCGCCGCCCCACGCCTCTAGCCTGTACCCCAGCTTGTATGCATAAAGAAACCTTTAAAAAAATAGTTGTTTGAGATAAAGCAGAGAATGGGGTTCCTCTCCCATGCTGTGGCAGCTTCCCCCACTTCCTGGCGAAAGCCTTTACCCCTCAGGAGCCGAGCGTGAACCCCAGAGGAACAGAGCCAGGGCCACTCAGCGGCTCCTCCTCCACCCCCCTCTCTGCAGGGTCTTCCCTCCCCCAGACGGAGCCCAGGGGCCAGTGCCAAGGGGCTCCCCTCAGCTCAGACTCCTCGCCAGGGGGCATGGGCTGCCATCCCAGGTGAGACCCAGACGGTTTGGCCTCCCTCTCTGGGCCTGGGTCTCCCCAGCTCTGTCAGGGGCAGGCTGGGCGAGAGACAGAGATCGCGAGCATCAGCGGGGGGCTGACTGGGTGTCGTGCACATGCCCAGTCCTCACCGCAACCTGATAAGGGCTACACCGCTGATTCATTTCACAGATGGGGAAACTGAGGCCCCTATGAGTAAAACACCTGGCCCAAGCAGGAGGCAGAGCTGAGAGCTGAACCCTGGTGACTGTCCCTTCACCCACCGTGCAATATTGCCTCTTAAAAGGCTTCTGGAAGCACCTTCTGGTGCCTAGAGTATTCAGACAATAAGATAGAAGAGATTCAGAGGGCAGGGAGAGGCTCCTCACATCCTGGCTCTGTCACTTCCTGTGTGACCTTCGGCCAGTTGCTTCACCTCTCTGGGCCTTAGCAGGCAGGATTGGCGTGAGAATTAAAAAGCTGGGCATAGTTGCATTCAGGAGACGGCACTCAGGATAAACACTCCTTCAGTCTCGGCCCTTCCCTACAGCCCCTCAGTTCCTCTCTCTGGGTGGGGAAGGGGTGGTGGCGACTGGAGACCTTCCCTTCCATCTCCAGCTGCTGCGCTGTCTCCAGGGGAAGCTGTTTCCCTCAACCCCCAAGCCCTCGGGAAGGACTGACAGGACAGGGTCCAGCCGCCCTCCCTTGGGGCTCAGAGCCCAGGACCTGCCCCTCAGAGGCCAGTCCATCCTCAGACACCTGGGTGGGCATCTGGGCTGCCCAAGCTGCAGTGAGGGGCGCCTAGACAGCTTCCAGGAGCCCAGTGAGGGCAAGTGGGGTAGGAAGGCCCTCGGGCCCCATCCCACCAGCCCCACCGGCCCTGGAGAAAACACTTGGTTCCTGGAAGCCCATCCAGGCAGAGGGGGTGGAAGTGGCCGTGTTGGAGGAAACCGCACAGGATCCGCCAAACCTCAGCCCCGGAGGCCAGCGGCCCACGGACTAACCACGTGGGGCTGGCTCACGAGGGTGTTTACGGAAATGCTGGCCCTGGGGCTGGGCTGGGATTCCCTGGAGCACCCCCAGGCCTCACAGCATCAGCTTACCAGGAGACATGAAAAGCTGCAGCTGGGGCCTTGTTTTCCTCTCCGGCCACCTGGGGAGTAGACAGCCAGGGCGCCTGGGCCCCCGGGGCAGTGGAGACGGGCTGGGTGTTCAGGCCCTTTCTGGACCACCCTGCAAAGTGGCCTCAACCTGAGATGGGACTCTGGAACCAGGGTTCAAATCCGGGCTGTGTCCCTCACTGGCTCAGTAACTCTGGGCAAACTGCTTAGCTTTTCTGTCTCAGTTTCCCTATCTAGAATGGAGGTGCTGATAACAGTACGCACTTCACAGGGATGTTGTCATAAAACCATTCCCTATTTGTAAAGCTCCTAGAATAATCGTCACAACCTAATGTTTTTGAGAGAGATGTTTGCAACTTAAGTAGTGGCTGAGTGAAGTTAGGGAGATGAATCAGACTTAGATCCTGCCCTAGGGAGCTTCAAGGTCAAGGCGAGACATGGGGATCTTGGTTTAGGAGCTGGGGGGTGGGGTGGGACAGAGCTGATTATAGTCACAATGGCGACTAATTGTCGAGCGTCTGCCTCTCCCGTGGGGGTGTGAGAGCTGAGCCCCTAAGTCTGTGTCTTGCTTGATTCCGGTGCCAGCACTGAGACTGGCACTGAGCTGGTGCTCCAACCTGGATTAGAAAGACTCCAGCAACACCTGATGCCGTTGAGCCCTGACCACATTACAGGTAAGAGCCCAGGGCGTCCTGTGCGACGCCTTCTTTCAGTCCCTCCCCCGCCAACAGAGCAGGCTGTGTCCTTCTTTAGGGTTCAGAGAAGCAAACGTGGCACGGACACGCTGGCCTGGGACTGAACCTATTGCTCTTTCTGCGTTCAAAGTCTGCACTTCTGAGCTCCCTGCTGTCTTTCTGAAATGCCAGCGTGGCATTGAGCTGAACAGCCTCCAGGCCTAGGAGTTCAGAGTAGTGCCTGGCCCGGAAGAGCCAGAAGGCTCTCTAGGGAGGGAGGACATTTTAGGCAGAGGGAGCCACCGAGGAAAGGCAGAGAGGCAGGGCCGCCCGTGCTTCCTCTCGGCACCACGACCTGTTTGTGGAATCCAGACTGTGGGTTGCAGGGCTGAGGTGTGTGAATGGTGGAACAGCAAGGCTGTGGGATAGCAGCCTGAAATGCCAGGGAATGGTCCTGACTCCCCCGTGGAAGCCTCTGGACAGTCCCCAGCAGAGCTGCACGCGGCTGGACGTGTGACTGCCCAGCCAGGGCGGAGGGCGAATTCCAAGGGGAGGAGGAGAAGGCAGGGGGTGCACACCAAAAACAAACCTCAGCATCACTGTTGAGGAGCTGTCTCCCCCAAATCAACACTTAACTATCTGTGCTCCACTTTATCCAAGCAGTGTGTATGCACCCCTTTGGGGCACGGGGCCTGGGCCTGGAGCAGGCAGGCTTAGAGTCCTTGTTGCCCAGAGACAGGCCCCTCCATCCCCACCGCCCCTACCCCTGCAGAGACCTTTTAAATTAACCACATTTTGGCCACAGAGGCTGCCAGCCACGGGAGGAGTCAGCGAAGGCGGCAGTGACTGGGGTCAGGGCACACAAGACCCTCACGGCCAAGCCTGCCCCCCACAGTCCATCTGGGTCTCAGACAAAGGGGAGCAGGGACCCAGGATGTGGCAATCCGGGGCTGAGAGCCTGGTGCCTCGAGTCCCCTCCACTCACATGTAGAGACAGTAATAAAGGAGGGAGCTGGTGTGAGGACTGCTGGAGCTCTCGAGTGTGAGGCACCTAGCACGGCTTCCCAGTGAATTCTCCATCAACGAGCTAGGGGCTGTTTCGCTGCTGCCCGAAGTTTCTGTCTGGCCTGGGGAGAGATCTGAAATGGCCTCATGCCCGGAGGGTACCTGGGTCACCCCCACCCGCCACCTCCCACCCTCAACCCTCCACCAGGAGCCTGGGGCCTGACTTAGCTCAGGAAGGTCAGCCTCTTCCAACAGCTATTGGGGCTCCTGCCTTGTGCCCTCTGCCTGCACCCCAAGGGCAGGGCTGGCCGCAGGTGGGAGGAGCAGGTTGGGGCTCTAGGCCTGACCTCTGGCATCTCTAACAGGGCATTCCAGACAAGCTCCCCCTGTGTCAAGCCTGGGCTTCTGTGTTTGTAGAACGGGCATCATCGCAGCTCACAGGGTGTCCTGGAGCTGAGACTAGACAGCGTAGCCGGCTCCGCACGCCAGTGCCAGCGCGTGGCCCTGAATACTGGTGATTGCTATTTTCATAGAGCAGGGACTTTGGGACTAGGAAAGTCATAGAAATTCATTGTAATTCAATACTGCTGGAAGGAGAGAAATAATAAAAAGGATGCAATACACACAGGTGGGGGACCCAAGGGGCCGTCGGGAGAGAACAGAGACAAGGCCGTAGCTGGCAAAGGAGTCACTAAAAATATGTGATGATAACAGCTTTCCCAGGGCCGAGCACAGAGTGAGTGCTGGGCCTGAGCTTATGTTTGCACAGAATATCTCATTTCCTTCCCACATAACCCTGGGAGGCAGGGCTGGGGTGCTGCAGCAGTGAGGCAACCAGGGTACATGTTTAAGGAGGGGCTCACTTGGGCCAAGAAGAGGGTCCCCCCTGAGAGCCAGCACCTTCATAAATATCACCCCCGTGCACCTGCCTGGCCTCTCCCAGCCCCTGCCCAGCTGTGAGGTTGGGAGAAGATGATCCCCATTTTACAGAGGTGGAAACAGAGACTTGCAGGTTGGGCCTCTGGTCACGAAGGGAGGAGGAAGAGGCAAAGGTCAGGTTTCTCTGGTTCTGAAGCTCTTTTAACCCTGAAAGGTCCCAGCTCATAGCCCCGAAGGCCCGCAGAGTTGCCTAGAACCTCCTGCCTCTGGCTGACCCAGGGACTGGGCAAGCTGGCTGCAGGGTGGAGGCCTAGAGATTCCACTCCACATTCCAGGGGGTTAAGTCTGGGGACCCAGGCTCCCGGCTTCAGCCATCACGTTCCCCAGAAGGAATCTCTACTCATAACAAACCCCAAAGGTCACTTGTCTGGGAAGGAGCATTCTGTCTCCACCCCAGGGTGAGAGGGAGGGCCCCAGCATTTATGGGGACCACCCAGATGCCCAGATGGTGGGGACCAGCTTCTGGCCAGCCTGTGAGCCCCCCATGCCCCTCTGGATCCCCTCTGTAATGGCATCTGGATGGGACAGGTGGACATAGAATGAATGGAGATCCCAGTTGAAGGAGTCCCCGGGGAAGGTGAGGGCAGTGAATGTGAGGGCTCTGGCCTCGGCCTCCTGTGCTCAGATCCCCATTTTACCACCTCCTGGCTGTGTGACCTTGGGCTAGTTACTTTAACTCTCTGTGCCTCGGTTTCCTCTCCTGTAAAACAAGGATGATAACACCTACTGCATAGGGTAATTACAGGGATTAAATGAGACCCATTCACTCAACATCTATTTATGGGAGGCCTACCAACATCCAGGCAGTGAGTGGAAGAAGCAACACGCTCTAGAATGATGGATATTATTTACTTTAGAAAATGCTGGCACCATAAAAATGAAGCAAATACAGTGAAATGTTAACAGCCGCTAATTCTAGGGGTTAGGCAAATGGTAAATGGGTGCTCTATATGTCTTCTGTGCTTTTCTGTGTGTTTGAAATTTTTTTTTAAGATTTATTTATGCATACAAGAGCTGGGCTGCAGGCCAGAGGTGTGTGTGGGGGCGGGGTGAGAGGATTCACCAGAGACAGAGTGGAGAGCAGAATGGGCGGATCTACTGAAATACACCGCTGAGGGGGCAGCGGGCGAGGCAGGAGAGGTCTGCTGCACCATGTGGGTCAGCTCCCTGGCCGGAGAGCGAACTCATGCTGCAGTGGCTGCTGGTAGCTTCATAGTTCTCAGACTTAACACCCTGTGCCACCAGGGAGGCCCCTGTTTGAAATTTTTTATCAATAGGAAAGAATAAGAGAAAAAAGAAAGCCAAAGGAAGGAAAGGAAGAAAGGAAAAATGTCTACCTTGTTGAAATTTACAATCAGCAGGGGAAATAAACAATAAACAAGGAAAATAAGCAGAGCCTCGGTCGTGCTAAGTACTTTGGCCAAAGCAAAGGGATGGAGGGCCCCCGGCGTGGTGGGGTGGCCAGGGAAGGTCTCCGTGGAAGGTGACATTGCAGAGTCGAGCTCAATTCTCCTGGTTTCTAAGCCTGGGTGCTCCCTGTGTCCTGGGGTGACCGTCTACCCAGAGAGAGCGTCACGGTCAAGCCCAGTAGCCAACACTCATGGGACTTTGGAGCCTTAGGGTTCTACATCACAGCGACAAGTCTCAGTTCAAAATCCGCATGGGCAGGAAATGTAACCTATTTTGATTTCATTTGTATCATCACACCCACTTCCTAGGTGGGCCAAGCATTCATCTGGGTCAATTTTATTTCTGCCCCAACCCACCCCATTACCTCCTAGCACACACATTTTCCCAGGGACTGAGTCAAAGTTTGAGGTGTCTCAGGCCTTCTTGGGGACACCCTGCAGGGCCATGCCATCTCTCGTCTGTCCCTTTTCTACTTTCAGATTCTTTGGGGCTCTCTGGGGTCACATTGACCTGTGAAATCCAAAATAAGCCCCCTCATAGCCTTCTCTCTGGCTCTCCCCAGCCTTCCTTTTTGGGGGGGAGGAGGTACCGGTGTTGAGACCATCAGTCAGGTCAGGAGGGATTAAGTGTAGGAACGAGCACCCCAGTTTGGTCTCAGGTGTTTATGCTGTGTGCATGTGGGTCAGCTGCAGCCCCGCCCATGCCCCCCACCTCCAGGATCCAGGCAGAGGGGACACCTGAATGTTCTGTGGTAGGGCGGCGGGGAAGGCACGGGTTCACTCTTTTAGGCCATGGCCCTTCAGGAATGATCTTTTTCGGGGGGAGGACTTTCAGAAACCTGGAAACTTGTTCTGTTTCTGGGCACATGGAGAAGCGACGTTTCCCAGTCTCTGTTGCAGGTAGATGTGGCCGTGTGACCGCCACAGTGACGTCGGCCAGAATACCTGCCCATTGTCAGATCCCGCCTTTCAACACCTCCCGCCCTCCTTCCCTGCCTCCCTGTGAATGGAGGGGACCCTAAGAAGGGGGGAGCAGAGCTGCAGACAGGAAGTCTGTCCCTAATAGCCACATGGAGCAGCCACCCCTCCCTGAGAGAACCAGCACCACTGAGGTCGGGGGGTCATTTGTGTCTACAGCTGTAGTGACTGAACCCCGCCAACATGCGTGCCCATCCCTCAAAACCAGCCAAGGGGACAAGAGAACAAGGCGTGGCTGAGGCCTGGGGCTGGGGGGCGGTTTCTCTCTCAGCTTATTGCCCGCCCCATGCAGGACAAAGGCTCTGTGAAGGAGGATGAAGGCAGGAAGAGGAGAGAGCAACAGGCTAGAGACATAAGTTGGCCAGAGGATGGGATCTGGGGGGACAGCCGCCTTCCTCACATGCCAGCGCGAAAAGGGGTCCACCAGGGACAGGATCTGATGGCGGCGGGTCGCCATCACCCCTCATCGCTGCTCAGTCCTTGGGGCCACAGGCCAGGCACCGTCCTGTGGAAGGAAGAGAACCAGGCAGCGGCTGAACCCTAACAACAGCTCACTCCAGCTGAGGAACTGGGTCTCTGCAAACCATGCACCGGAGGAGATTCTTAGCACATGGAGTCCCAGGAGCCCAGGGCCCGGGGCCTGTGCAGGAGCTGTTTCAGCCCTGCCCGCCTCTCCCCGGAGGGGAATTTTCACGGTCATTAAGGGGCCAGCCTTCAGCATCTCGATCCCACAACTCCCTAGCCAGGCACAGTGAGCTCAGCTCCCGAACCTGAAATTATTTCCTTCAACATGAGTGGAGATGAGATGAAATCATTGACAGAGTGTTAAGTGCTCTTTCAGAGCTCACTTCCATTACCCTCTTCCTGGGATTCTGCTCCGAGTGGGAGGCAGCGTGGTGCAGAGTGGGAAATCTGGGTTTTCCTGTTCTAGTCCAACTGCCACTGCTCTCGGGCTGTGTGACCCTGGGCAAGTGCATTGCCTTTCTGAGCCTCCTTAACCATCGCTTGAGGCAGTGGAACTGCAGGGTCTACC
Source organism: Scalopus aquaticus (assembly GCA_004024925.1). NCBI lineage: Eukaryota > Metazoa > Chordata > Mammalia > Eulipotyphla > Talpidae > Scalopus > Scalopus aquaticus. The sequence continues at coordinate 85,124 of PVIJ01000231.1, read as the reverse complement.
CTGAGGTCTGGGGGCTGCCAGTGGTGAGGAGAGAGGGTGTGGCTCTCCGGAGGGCTCAGTGTCGGGGTCACTGGTCTGTGTGGAATTTGGTCTCTGCTGCCCAGAACCGCCTCTCCTGATGCCTGGAATTCCATTAGTGACTCATGTCTTTGGGAAATCATTGCTCTCACCCTACTGAGTAATGACAATAATAATCCCTCGTGATATCTCTCTGCCGAGAGCGTTCATTTTCCCGGGGTCCCTTGGTCTCAGCACGCTGCCTTGGAGTAATGAGAGTGAGGAAAGTTCAGGTCTGAAGCTATGCAGCAAAGTAGGGGTAAAGTGCGGAGCCCCCATCTCCTGGCTTCTTGGTCAGTGCCTTTCCCCCCAGCAACTTTGCTTTGAAATGTTGCCCCTGATATCTGTGCACCCCATGTTCACAATGGCATGAATCACAAGAGCCAAAAGGTAGTAGCCACCCACATCAAGAGATGAATGGGCAAGCAGAATGGGGTCTATACTTGCAATGGAATATTACTTAGTCTTGAAAAGGAAGGACATTCTGACACCTGTGGCATGGAAAAATCTGGAGAACATCATGCTAACGGAAATAATCCATCAGAGAAACACAAATACTGTATGAACCCATATATGTGAGGTCTCTAGAGGAGTCACGTTCATAGAGACAGAAAGTAGAGGGGTGGGAGTTACTGCTTCATGGCTGCAGAGTTTCAGTTTTGTAAGAAGAGTCCTGTAGTGATGGCATTACGACAACGAGAAGATGCTTAGTGCCACTGAGGCACATACTTAGAAATGTTAAGATGGCAAATTTTATGTTTGCTTTGCCAAAATTAATTTAAAAAAAAATGTTGCTCCCAAGAGGAAGATGGTTAATTTTTTTTATTGTTATTTATGTCTTTTACATTTTGTATTCCCCTTGGGCAGCCCACCACCAATTCACCCTTGATCCATCTCCATGGTCCCCTGTATCCCTGTATTCTCCTCTCTTCCATTATGTGCCCTTATCCTCCCCTCCCCCCCTCCCCCCCACAGCTGAGTGTCTCTCTCCCACCCGGCCTCTCTATAGTCCTGTTATAAGTGAAACCATTCGATATTTTTCTTTTTCTTTCTGGCTTATTTCACTGAGTATGATTCCCTCTAATTCCATCCATGTTGCTACGAATTGCAGGTGTTTATCTTCTTTGAATGCTGAATAGTACTCCATTGTGTATATGTACCACATCTTCTTGATCCAATCATCTATTTTTGGACATCTGGGTTGCTTCCATACCTTTGCTATTGTGAATAGTGCCGCAATGAACATACGGGTGCATGTATCCTTTCGGATTAGTGTTTTTGTGTCCTTTGGGCAAATTCCCAAAAGTGGTATTGCTGGGTCGTATGGGAGCTCCATGTTTAGCAGTTTGAGGAATCGCCATACAGCTTTCCATAGTGGTTGGACCAGTTCACATTCCCACCAGCAGTGTAGAAGAGTTCCTTTTTCTCCACATCCTTTCCAGCATTTGTTGTTGCCTGTATTTTTAATGTGTGCCATCCTCTCAGGTGTGAG